>WOVY01006153.1:0-20249 GCA_013436015.1 Rhipicephalus annulatus | reverse complement strand
ATATATATATATATATATATATTATATATATATATATATATATATATATATATATATATTGAAACGAAGATGTGCGAGCCTACGGGGCGCGTAAGAAGAAGAAGAGTAGTGGAGCGCGCGCCTGGACTGTGTGTTTGGGTGGAAACGTTCTTGGCCTGTCTCAGAAGTACGCTGCTATTTCACAACGCCTTTTCACCTCATCTGTAAATAAACACAGTCACTCGTAACAGTTGGTGGAAGGTGCCGGGTACATTCAATCTTGACGACCCAGCTCTACCGATTTTCCGACGGAGCAGACGCTTGGCAGGCTTGTCACCGCAGCTAACAGACATGGAGGACGCGGGAGCAGGCCATAACAACCTCGTTGCTGATGAGCAACACGCTCACCCGCCAGGACAAGATCGCTGCGGCATTGCCGGAACGTCAGCCGAGGACCTTTTCGGGGCAGCCGGATGACGATGTTGACGACTGGCTCAAGCACTACCAAAGAGTGAGCCGCAGCAACCGCTGGCGAACTGCTAAGCAGCTCGAGAACGTGGTGTTTTTTTTTTCTCGTCGGCACCGCGTCTCTTTGGTTCGAGAACCATGAAAGTGCATGACCACATGAGACATTTTCGTGGACAAGCTGAAGAGGTGTTTTGGTGACTCAACAGCTAAGGTCAAGCAGGCGGAGCAAACGCTTTCACGCAGAGCTCAGTTACCTGGCGAAACATGCACCACCTACATCGAGGCCGTCTTGAAGCTCTGCGGAATCGTAAATGCGACCATGTGTGACCAAGATAAGGTAGGTCATCTGCTCAAGGGAATCGCGGAAGACGTGTACAATTTCCTTATCACTAAGGAAGACTTACACACACCTTCCGACCTAAGGAGACACTGCCGAGCGTTTGAAGCACTAAAGACGAGGAGACTCCTACCAAAATTTGGACGTCTTGAGAATGTGCCCACGATTGCAAGTGTCAACCTTCCATCGCAGGACGACATCTCTTCTCTTATAAGACGAGTGGTTTAAGGAAGAACTTGCTCAACTGCAAGCTGTGGGACACCGCTGGTGTCTGCCATCAGTGTGCATTCGACCAACGGCCCCGTGAACCACTGGGTACCTCGGATGCGACAGAGCTACTTTGAGCCTCGCCCGAATTACACCGATCGGTTCGAACGGAGGAGTGAACGACCACTCGGAAACCAGGAACGCAGGCAAGCTGCGTCACAGCGATTTACTTCTCGACCACCATCGCCCGGCTTTTATCAACCGACGAGGTTTACTTCGCCGGGGACGACTAGGCGCGACACCCGTACTTGCTACAACTGCGGGCTACCTGGGACACATCGCTAGGTAGTGCTACCGTCGCCAGCAGCGAGCTCCACGATTCAACGTGTACACGCCCTATGTACCTGCTGCGAGTCTCGACCATTTCAGGGCTTCTTCCAACAGCAACACGCAGCACGTACTGACTCGCCTTGCTCCGACCGCAGCGTTACCCCACCGCCCGCACGCCAACAGCGATCCCCGTCTCCGCGTCGCCGCTCGGGGACGCTACCACCACCGGGAAACTAACTGGTGCGACCAATGGGGGCGAGGCCGCAAAATCATCTTCCGCCAAGACCCCCTTGTGTTGTAATGGTTGAGAACAAAGTGAGTGTTTTTGTAGACAATGTGAGGTACTGTTGCACTAGTTGATACCGGTGCTGCCGTTTTCCATAATGAGCATGTCTTTTAAAAATCGCCTAGGGACGAAAGTAATGTGTTGCTTGGAATCGGAGTGTTACGTTCCGCGGCGTAGGGGGAGAACGTTGAGCCCGGTTGGAGTTTGTTCTGTTTTACTTTCTATAGGAAATCAAACGTTTCGAGCTGAACTAACGGTGCTTGCACGAGCGACCCATGACGTCATTCTAGGTATAGATTTTTTGCGGGAATGTGGTGCAACTCTAGATAGTGGTAGTGGTGGGATTATTTTTCGTCCCGTGTTGCCGCCTCCATTGACAAAAGATACCGTTGATGACTGCTTGGAAGTGTTTTCTGTGTCTGAAGACGTCTGCTTGGCCCCACATACCGCAATGTTTGTGCGTGTAAACTCTTCGCGTTCTTGTGCGGGTTCTTACTATGGTTTAGCCGAGCCGAACTTCAGTAACGCCCTTAAGAAAAGCGTTATTGTGCCTCGTTGCCTCGTGCTCATCGTCGATGGTTGTGCCGATTTGTGGACTGTGAACGTTTCCGCGCAGCCATATATCTGCTTGCAGGGCTTAAATTGGCAAGCTTTCAAGAGCAAAGTACTCTTACCACACAGTCACTCCAACTGTCGGTGGATGTAAAGAAACCCCACGCCAACTCGTACCACGACTATTCTGCCAGCACTGACCGTATGATTAACAAGTCACTTCCATCAACTGAACGGTCGCTGCTGCAGGAGGTGATCACACGCTACGCCTAGTCTTTTACTTTGCCCAAGACGACGAGACGTCTACCATTACGCCACCGTCTTCACGTACGCAACACCGCATCTATACAGGCCAAGCACCACCAATACGCCATAAGCCCTATCGTGTCTCGCCTTCCGAAAGGAAAGTCATCGCTGAGCAAGTTGAAGACATGCTAAAAAAGGGCGTCATACAAGAATCGTGTAGTTCATGGGCAGCTCTGTCATTCTAGTGAGGAAAAAGGATAATTCATGGAGATTCTGCGTAGACTATCGTCCGCCTAAATGCCATCACAAAAAAAGACGTCTACCCTTTGCCACGTATAGATGACGCCGTGCACTGCCTGCATTCTGCCTCCTATTTTTCTTCTGTTGACTGCGTTCTGGGTATTGGCAAATTCCTATGCATCCCTCAGATATAAGAGAAGACGGCCTTCGTAATACCAGACGGTCTCTTTGAGTTCAACGTTATGCCCTTTGGTTGTGCAATGCTCCAGCGACATTCGAGAGATTTATGGATACAGTACTCCGTGGACTAAAATGGGAAATTTGCATGTGCTCTTTAGATGACGTGATTATCTACGGCAAGACTTTTCAAGAGCATAACACCGCTTGTCGCTTGTGTTTGAATGCTTACGCGAAGCTGGCCTTGTTTTAACTCAAAGAAGTGTCATTTTGGAGAACGTCAAGCCCTCGTATTAGGCTTTCTCGTGGATAAGAAGGCGTGCGACCAGACCCACAGAAGACCGCAGTGGTTCGCAACTTTGAACCACCATGAACAGTGAAGGACCGGCGAAGTTTTCTGGTCTATGCTCATATTTCCGCCGATTTATTAAGAACTTCGCACAACTTGCCTCCCCACTGACGTCCCTTCTTCATAAAGACACACCGTACTTGTGGGATGATAAATGTGAGGCTGCTTTCAAACAGCTGAAGTTTTTATTGACTTCAGGACCCATCCTAAAGCATTTTGATCCTGATGCTTTGACTGAACTTCATACTGATGCTAGTGGGCTAGGTGTTGGTGCTGTGCTGGTCCAACTCTTGCAACAGTCGCCAGCACGTCGTAGCATATGCCAGTCGGGACACTGACCAGAGGAGAGAAGAACTACACCGTCACCGAGCTCGAGTGCTTAGCAGTCGTCTTCGCCATTCAGAAGTTCCGACCGTATCTACATGGCCGCGAGTTCACAATAGTGACCAATCACCACTCAGTATGCTGGCTTGTGGGACTTCGTGACCCGTCTGGCCGGCTGGCTCGTTGGGCGTTGCGTCTCCAAGAGTACAGCTTTTCTGTTACCTATAAGAGCGGACGATGTCACAACAGATGCCGACTGCTTATCCCGCCTTCCTTCCGCTTCACACCAATGCTGACGACAATGACATTGATGACTATTTAGTTTCTGTCTCGTCCGACCTTCCCAGATACCAGCAGCTTCAAACGTGAGCAGCAGGCGCGACCCTACTCTGAAACCTTTGCTCGAAGCTGCCCACATAACTCCGTCGACAAGCACTTTCAATTTCAATGGCTTGCTGTATAAAAGAAACTATTCAGCCGATGGCCTCCCGTTGCTTATAGTGGTGCCGGAAAGCCTGCGCCAGGTCGTCCTTCGTTCTGCGCACGATGACATAACATTCTGTCATCTCTGTTTCACACGTACGCTGCATCGACTACGTGAGAGGTTCTACTGGCCGAAAATGTGGAAGACCACAAAGCAGTACGTCACCAGCTGCGCTATATGTCAGCGCCACAAGCCATCCACCACTGCCCCAGCGAGTTATTTGCAGCCCATCCCTCCACCGACATCCCCTTTTGAAAAGTCGGCATTGACTTGCTCGGACCCCTTCGTAAGACCCCATCGGGCCCCCGATATGTTATAGTGTGCGTGGATATTTAACGCGTTATACGGAAACGGACGCACTGACATCGGCCACAGCAGCCGCTGTTTCTTCTTTCTATTACAACGGGTCATACTGCGTCATGGTGCTCCACGGGTTGTCATCAGTGACCGTGGACGACAATTAATGGCCGATGTGGTTGAAGAAATTTTGCGCCTCTGTGGCTCCTCTATCGCCACTCCACCCCTTACCATCCGCAAACTAACGGTCTCACTGAGAGAACAAATCGAACTCTCACGAATATGTTATCGATGTATTGTTGATGCGACCACAGGAACTGGGACGCCGTCTTACCGTTTGTTACTTACGCGTACAACACCGCATGAAGTGACGGACATTCGCCCTTCTTTTTGTCTACGCACGAAATCCACAGAGTTTTGTGGACACTCTATTACCTTTCTCGCATCAGGAAGATCTGTTCATCGCTCAGACGTTGTGTCGCACTGAGAAGCACGTCAACTAGCGTGCCTTCGAACATTGTCTTCGCAAGAACACAGCAATAGTCGCTACGATGCCAAGCATATCCCCATAGAGTTTTTTCCTGGTGACTACGTGTGGCTGTGTACTCCTGTTCGTAGAAAAGGATTGTACCGGAAGTTTCTAGCAAACTATTCCGGCCCATTCGTGATAGTCACTGGTCTCAGTGACGTGAATTACGTTGTCGCCCGAATCACAGCCAATAACCGGCGTTCGCGCACTACGCAAGTTGTTCACGTAGCCCGCCTCAAACAGTACCATAATAGGCCTATTAACTCGCTCGGTGAGCTTCGTCTGCCGCCGGGGGAAATGAACGAAGCTGCGCGAGCCTACGGGGCGCGGAAGAAGAAGAAGAAGAGTAGTGGAGCGGCGCCTGGACTGTGTGGTTGGGTGGAAGCGTTCTTGGCCTGTCTCAGAAGTACGCTGCTATTTCACAACGCCTTTTCACCTCATCTGTAAATAAACACAGTCACTCGTAACAATATATATATATATATATATATATATACAATCCAGCCGGCGATGCAATCCAGCCCAGAATGTACACATAATCGCTATCGCAATAAAAAAACTAATAGAAGAATAATTTGGGAGCTTGCGATGAAAACAATTCGTAAACAGGAATTGTTCGCTCCAGCACAAATCAATGTTTATGCGTGATATAGTTGTTTTATTTAGATAACAATGCGGCCTCAGTCGGGTCCACACCATACAGGCAGCTAATGCTTGAAACGCTTACCCTGCAGCAGTGCGCAACGCTAAACAAGGCGCTTAATTTGCTCATTCTTGGTGCTGGGTTCTTCGGTTTTGAAGCATTGTAACAAACACAACGTTCTAGTGTTGTGTCGCAGAGCAAAGTGCATGAATAACTAACGAAAAGGGGGACGGCACAAGTGGTGCGCGTCCTGCGGTGATAGGAAAAAGGACAATATCAGTGGTGCGCGATTGCCACTTGTCCTGTCCTTTTTTTTCTGTCACCACAGGATACAACAAGGCACCGCTGCCCTGTGATGTGCGTTGATGACAGAAAAAGGACAACACGAAAGGTGCCTTGTTTTATCCTGTGGTGACAGAAAAAAAGAACAGAACAAGTGGTGCGTGATCACCATTGGTCGTGTCCTTTTTTTTGTCACCGTAGGACACAACAAGGTACCACTTTTGCAATCCCCTTCCCTGTCCCCACAGGAATCTTTCTTGAGGACACCACAGGGCACCGTTTCACCTCTGACCACTGGTTAGGACAAGTGGTGTCTAATTATCCTAGCACATTTGAATTCCAAAAAGAAAACCTGAGGCGTTTAAAGTGAATAAATTACTTGAATGGATGCAGGTTTACTGGACAAGTGGTGCCGCTGTAGCCAACATTTCGCAAGTGGACTTGTCTTCAAGAATCAACACGTATACCTGCCGAGTGTGTGCAGTTATCTTTGTCTTGAATACAGGACCACTCATCAAAACGTTAGCACCAGCAGCACCAATTCAATATTTTTTTATACTTTCAAGCCTCCACCATCTCCTACACCATATTACTCTCAATAAAATTCTCAGTACAAGGACAGTATAACACCGATAAACACTTGAAAGTGGCCAATTACGTAAGCGCTCCAAAGTGATAACCTCAGCTATCAAAATCGAATAAATTAGAAGAATGCTGACAAACAGATATAAGAGCTCTTATCGTTCATCATTTCACTTTTAAGCAGCGACGTCATCGTAGAAACATTTAGCTGTCACTAAATATTTTTTCGTTTGTGGTATTTTCGGTATTCGGGCATTCTTTGCATTTTTATCATTCGTTCCAGATTTCACTATCCGTCACATCAGAGGGCAGAGAATCCATGCGTTATATTGACCATCATAAATTTGGACACCACGCCGATCAGCTCCTATAAAGGATATCGTTAACGAAGCCATAATTTCAAACCATAAAACAGTATCGAATAGGTCCTTGCGTATAATTAGAATGATCAGATAAATTTTCGATGCTGCAAGCAGGCGATGCCTTTTGTAGCGTGTCCGGAATATCTGGAGTATTTAAGAGAATTCGTGATACTGTCGTCAAGGCAAGAACCCTACACCTGAAGTATATTAGTCCCCCTGGAGTTCACAACACACTTCTATATAGACTGTGAAGACCACCATGGGAAACAGTTTTAATAAGTACATCTTTCACACCTACGATGACGAGGTACATGCTGTTCTGAGATCAATTGTACAAATGTGAACTTACTCAGTTTTCGCTGGAAAGAAATGAGAGAAATTTTAACTGTTATTACAATTGCCACCTATTCGAAATAATTCTTATAAAAAAAAACGCCAGGCCTGCGCGGAAGGCGCCGCACAGTCACACGAAAGGTAGAAGAGAGGCCTTTCAGTGTCTTTTCAAAACACTCACTCGTTAACTACTGCAAGCACACTTGCTTGATACCTACTTGGGCATTAATAGTAAATATTTTGGGGTAGTTGGCCGGCATTCGCTATGATATTTTTCGTCATTTTTCTGAGAAGCGTGGTATCCGCTAAATGCTTTCAAAGAATTTTGTGCCAATCGTTCATGCAGTGGCTGACGACGATAACGAATTATGGCTGAGGTGGGTATGCGCCACAGTTAATAGGGGAACAAGAACAAGCTTTATTCTTATGGGATGGAGCATTGGATGGCCCACTCGTTATGCTATTCCCATTGTGCGATTGTGCGATGACTGGTTGTTCTTTCGCTGATTTAAAACGCTTTATAAGTCATATTAACGCGATTGCTGTGCCGACATTAAGCCTGAGTTCGCCAACAAGTCACAAGCACTGGCGTGGCTCAGTGGTATAATACTGGGCTGGCACACAGCGGACCAGGGTTCGAGCCATTCTTTGCTAAGTCTTTTTTTTTCTAATTTCACGCGATATGGTTATATGGACACCGGCGTTAACAGCGGACAACTGCGCGTGACCCAAGTTGTGATCTCATAACAACTTTCGCTGTAAATTTAGGTGCGTATCCACGTGCTTCGTTGCAAGTGTCTTATATGGACACCGGCGTTAACAGCGGACAACTGCGCGTGACCCAAGTTGTGATCTCATAACAACTTTCGCTGTAAATTTAGGTGCGTATCCACGTGCTTCGTTGCAAGTGTCGCCAGAAATACAATAGTCCTCTGCCGGCCTTTTTTCGTACGTA
The DNA here is from genome assembly GCA_013436015.1 of Rhipicephalus annulatus. Classification (NCBI taxonomy): domain Eukaryota; kingdom Metazoa; phylum Arthropoda; class Arachnida; order Ixodida; family Ixodidae; genus Rhipicephalus; species Rhipicephalus annulatus. The sequence continues at coordinate 12,287 of WOVY01006153.1, read as the reverse complement.
GCGTTGCATTTTCGGCGCAACCTACAAAACACTACCTTCTCTAGAATTGCGTATTTATGTATTTCCTAGCAAAGGAATACAGCACCTAATAACTATCGATGGTGCACCTCTGATATGAGAAATATTTACTTTGTGACCGTCAATATTCACAAGAACGCTCACATCCTTCTCATTGGGGGAACAAGCAAGAATAAGCGGCCACGAAACGGAGTCTCTAGATTAATTGTTGATAACGGCAAGGAAAACAATGTCGTCATTTAGGGAGTTGTCGAAGTGAACGGTAGATGCGCTGTTTGGTGCGTCTGTTTCTGTTTGGGCAGCTAAATTGGCCAGATTTCATCACTTCACCGTGATTAGCATTGGTCGCCTTTGCAAAACTTCAAGGCGGCTATAGACTATTCGTTGCAATTACTTATTTCTTACATTGAACTCTATGCCCCATCCGCTTCACTGGTGTAATAGTTCATTGTTTGAATTTGTGTGGTTACTGCCGTAATTATTATTTGTACACATCAGAAGACGCCTGTTGCGAAAGTAAAGGAAACGCTGCAGGTAGATGCTTTCTTTCAATAACTTTTAAATTCTATTGGACATATTTCTTGAAATATCATGTATGTGCATTTATTTTGCGCATTTAGAGAAGGAAAAAAACAATGCAATTATATACAGGTTGCCACGTAACTTGATCGAAATCACCAGTGACGAGAAGTGTGTTGAAAGCGAGTTGAACCAAATGTGTAATAGTGGCATGGGCATAGATTTACTATCGCATTTCCCTAATTTCTCTTAACGCAACCCATAGTTATTTCAATATACCAAGCTTTTTTTGGACATCGCTGAAGGCCTAGAATATGGAGCCAGTGTTATAGTGCAGCTTCAGAAATGATGTGCCTCACTTGGACATTTTTTCTTGTCACGCAGAAAACCGCAACGTATTTCTCACTCCGCGAGCTCTAGTAATAACTATCTTCTTTTTCTACAGTTGTTACCATTACATGTCATATATCATAAGTGTGCTCCTCTCTTCTACCATGGGTCTATAGTTCATCATCATCTTCATCATCATCACCATCAGCCTGACTACGTCCACTGCAGGACAAAGGCATCTCCCGTGATCCGCCAGTCAACCTAGTCTTGTGCTTACTGCTGCCACTCTGTACCCGCAAACTTTATAAACTCATCTCCCCACATAACTTTCTGTGTCTTCCTTACCCGCTTGCCTTTTCTAACAATCTAATCAGTAACCCTAGATGACCAACGATTATCCTGCTTTCGCGCTACGTTCCCGGCTCGTATCCATTTCGTCTTCTTAATTTCAACGATATCCTTAACCCCGGTATATTCCATGACCCACTCTGCTCTCTTCGTGTATCTTAAAATTACACCTATCATTTTCATTTTCATCGCTCGTGGTGTCGGGGTCCGTTTGAGCTGAACCCTCCTTGTAAGTCTCCAGGTTTTTGCTCCGTAGGTATAACTTGAACTTCGACCCAATTATTTGGAGGGAAATTTTCTGGTTACTTAGTGTTTCTTTGTACTGGTTTTCTTGTTTTTCACTTGCTTTACGATGCGAGACGCGCTTGCTCTTCTCGGTCTTTCAAAGGAGAAATCGGACTAATAAACACGTGTAGTTACGTATCATTGATCAAACTTCCCACACAGTATTCACAGAGCCGACTGCCATGCAAAGAACGGAGTATAGCCTCACAGCTTCGAAGAGATGCCTGTAGGCAACGATGGCCGATAAGCGATAGCTCTACTCCATGATTAGCTTGGCAATACTGAGCTCATGTAAACGAAACTACTGATAGCGCACACATCGCATATCACGTAGTGGACACAGGTTTTTTTCGGCATCTTGTTACTTCGACATGGCGGCTTAATGACGTCAAAGCAGCAAAAACACTTGTCGGTTAACCCCCTTCAGTGTGACAACACCACCAGGCTGCAACATTATCAGATTATTTGCAAGAATAAAACGAGCACCTGCATCACTTCGCAATTTGTCTGTACTTCAAGGAGATGGTTTAGCTGTTGTCAGCCCAAGCCATCTGTGGCATCATGGTCTAAGTCTATCATTATGGTGTTGCCTTCCTTAAACCACCTGGATTTTCTTCCCGCATTCTATGAATACGACTGCAGAGTACATGTTATCTGCGAACATCGTTTAATACGTTTAGGGCGGGGGGAGGGGGGTCTGCTTAGTTTTCCAGGACCAAATAAAGTTTATGTTACTTCACGTGACAGTCTTTTCATACTACAGTGTCCTACAGCGTTTCCTCTCTAGCCAAGATATCAGTAGTCGACCAGCAATTGACCAACAACAAAAATCACCGCTTAAGCACACAATGCACGTGGTCTACCAGCAAAGCTGGAACTTGCGGCCACAGGCGGTGGCAAATGTCGCAGCCGAAGCCACTCAAGAAACTCCCGCCGAAAGCCGGTGCAGGTCCCGGCGAACACGTTTTCATCCTTGCCTATTTGACGGTGCTCTGCCCACAATGCTGCGTCTACAGCTTGGCATTGCTTCTTAAGGAAGCAGAATAATCTATAGCTGTCGCGTGCATTCGGCTCCGAAGGCTGCCGGATCCTCAGTGTGCATTATCTTCTTGCGCTTCTCCACCCGACATCGACTGCAGCATCATCCCGGCGAACATGCATTCTCTCACGGATCAGATGTCATCGCCGTTCTTGCAAAGTTGCCTGCACTTCGGTATTTCGTATGATCCATGTCTTTCCCATAGGAAAGTTCCAAGTTCAGCATTCTTGGCACTCAAACTCTTCATCCTCCCGCGGGCCCTTTACGTGATGTTTGTTTACAACCCTTATTTGCCTGTTGGCCTGCTTGAGGGATTTACTTACTGAGAAGCGACGCGTGCACGTGAGCAGAGTGGGGCCTAACTACCTCCTTTCCCATCATATCTCTTTCCCTTCTCTCCTATATTTATTTCTCTCCTACTCCCCATTCCCGCTGTTGGGCTAACCTCCACTGAGAGACGGTGCTGCACTTTCTTCTATATTTTTCTCTCTTCGAAAGTCACTCCGTCGAAACCGCTGCACGTGCCCTCGACTGCTTACAAATGAACGTCGTTACTGAGGGCGCTCCCAAGGGCGTGCGGTTTTGTATGACGTATAGAATGACGTAACTGTCGCAAAAGCCAATGAATGCGTTGTTTGCTTCTTGTGAGAACAACCTACTGAGAACAACCACTGAGAACAAACTACTGAGAACAACCAAAATACGCAATTGAACATGCTAATAAAGGTCCACAAAATGGTAAGGCCTGGAGTTCTGTGTAGACGTTTGCAACTATTTGTAATACGAGGAACGAAAAATCGTGGCTAAAACCGTCTGATAAGGCATTTTCACTTCACCGTATGGCAGTCTATTCTATGCCCCAACGCAGTTGGTGACGATGGTCCACTTAGGTTCGCTTGGGCCTCTTTCCCCGTAAAAGCCAATGCAGAACCAAGATTTCTGGCACTGTTTTCCTACGACGGGGCAAACTTAGCAAAACAAAGGTGAACTGCTAGAGTTCGTAGTTTCACTCCCACTCCCCATTCCAGCTGTTGAACTAACCTCCACTGAGAGACAGACGGTGCTGCACTTTTTCTATATGCATAGTTCGCTTACCGTATTGGCTGCCGTACGCCGAGGAATCACCGTATTCAGATGTCTGGGTTCCAGAGTACGGCGAGCCGTCAGGGTATCCCGAGGCATCGGGGTATGCCGAGGCATCTGGGTATGCCGAGGGATCTGGGTAAGCAAAGGCTGGAAATAAGAGGAGATGGGCTTGAGCAATCGTGTATGATTTTCTCGTGAACAGTGTAAGGGGTACTTAAATATCGCTAGGCACGCACTAGCCATTAGCGTCCGGTGCCGAGCAGATATTGCGCATAGTGTGAACTAAACCTAAACTCGAGACGGAATTCAGGTAGTTCGATAGAATTACAATTACTTCCAATAAACGCAAACCCTTACACTGGTTCATTAAAGTGCCATCAAAAAAAAAACTTGGAATATACGGAACGTAATCAATTGCTTAAGCGTTGCATCAAAGTTTTAAAGGGGTAACACAATTAAACAGGTTTACAAGACTACAATAAACAATTATATCTAGCTAAAAATGATGTTTTTCCTTAATTCAATGCACCAGCTAGCCGAACAACGATTTCTGCTACTCGAACTTCAAATAACTACTGTGGCTTGCGTGCTCGAGAGAAGGTTAGAGGCTTGCGCGAAGGCTTGGAGGCTAATTGCGGTTTCTGAGAGCTTGAGTTACACGTTTATGGCGTCTGACATGAGTGTTTCTGATTGTTGTCTCTGATTGTTCTACGTTTCTTCAATAAGTGATCAGGTGCTGCACTGAATAGTCGCCGACTGCATCAGATGGAAGGAAGAGTAGTGTTATAACGTAGTAATGCCGTGCGTGGCAGCTCGTAGTTGGGCAGTATTTCGACGCTTCAGTGTCCTACGTTGCGCTTCCCTCTTCCTGCACGTGGGTAAACGCAGAAGGAAAGACCGAAAAAACGGGGAATATGTATAGTTGTGTAGGGCCTTTTTGTCTGACAGGACGTCGCATATATTTTTACACGATAATTTTGGCCTACAAATGAAGACAATTTGATTTAGGAGATGAAAGTCGTCGGTTACCTGCAATTAACTCCGAAAAAAGTGTAATTAAGTTACCGGAACGCTTAGCTCCGAAAAAGAAGTCTACTCCAATACAAAATTACACAAAAATGTAACTGATTACAAGCAATTTACTAGCTTAACTGCGTTCCGTACAACTCTTAACTATTCCCTGTTAGAGTGAGAGAGAGCAAACTATTGAGATATGGGTGGAAGGCTCAGTGTCACTGATAACGATCTAGCTTGACACTTCATGGCGGATAAATATACTTGGGGAGGAAAGTAGAGACGAAAAGTGAAGTGATTGTCGACACTCCCCCTATTCTAGGTCACTCTAGTATTGGCCGAGAGCCAACACTTCTGTTAGTGCAGTCACGTTTGTCCAAAGCAAAGCTTTTGGATCAACCTTTTAAGCTGCCGATAAATTCAAAGAATCGCGTCCCTAACACAAAATACACATGCTGTTTTAGTCTCGCGTATGCGCTATGGCCTCGACGCTATCTTTTTCGGGGCAGCAATACGTTTGGGTCTCCTAATTAAAACTTCCTATTTGAGAGGTTTATATGAGTGTCCGCAATAACTTGCCCTGCCGCGGTGGTCTAGTGGCTAAGGTTCTCGGCTGCTGACCCGCAGGTCGCGGGATTGAATCCCGGCTGCAGCGGCTGCATTATCGATCGAGGCAGAAAGGTAGGCCCGTGTGCTCAGACTTGAATGCATGGTAAAGAACCTCTGGTGGTCCAAATTTCCGGAGCCATTCACTACGGCGTCTCTCATTAAGATATAGTGGTTTTGGGACGTTAAACCCCACATATAAATCAAGTCCGCAATAACGCTGCGTACAGAGCCTCCCACAAATGGCCGGAAGTCTGCGTACGCAGAGCTGCTGCTGGCGCCAAACTAAGTATGTCTCCTCAAAAAGCAATTATCAACGCGTTGACGAGTATGGCTATTCGATGCTTATGGCATGTGCCGCCTCACCCAAGCGTCAACTTGTCTGATTGATTAAACCACTCATTTTAAAACCGACTCCCCAGAACATCTCCAGGAGCTGATGGCATACAACACTGATCAGCTCTAGAAGAACAAATCTAGGCTCTCTAGCAGGCCAAGGAGGCTATTTGGAGACTAGGTTTTCTCTGCTCCAAATGAGCGACCTGGCCCGGAGCAGCAACTAGCCGGATCTCACAATAAAGTTTCCTCATTAAACTCAGGATCAATAATCGCTTCTGAGAGATGCATTGGTGCTCGAGCATGCCTGACGTAGCAATGTGCCACATTACTTGGTGACCAGCGCACGAAAGCATCGCCTAAGGGAATTCCCACAGTGCGCCGAAACCGCGCACCGAATAATCCTCCAATGGGTACTGATGTTTCTTTCGCTTCAGTGGCCGAAAGAAACCCACGAGAAACATCGACTACCAATGTGAAAAAAGGAACTGCTTGTGCGCTTACCCATTCGGCAGGGCTGCTTAGAGAATCAGGAAAAAGGTCTCGATCGAGGTCGGTAGAGGCCAACCGTTGTGGACTGCCGAAACAGAATTGGTATCGGGCTTGCGCGCGTCTCGAGCTGCGTGAAATAGCCTTGCTTGAATCAGCGAACATGCTACTTGCCCACTACAAAAGAGCCTCAAATGAACAAAAAACAAAAAAAAACAAAAAAAACGATTTTTCTGCTATGCCTCGCGGACACCGATGACACATCAAACCGGTTACGTTCTCTTCGTCAGGCTAACGCGTTTCCGTGTTTTGCACGTTTTTCAGATATAATGGGTCAATATATTCTGTCACAGCTTTTTAGTAAGCTCTCTTTGTTTAGCCTTTTGCTGGTAGTATATCCTCATTTCTTCTTGACCATGCCACCCTTATACAGAATTACAAAGCAGCCTTCGCTTAAGATGCTCTAATAAGTTGTAAGACTGCTCTTTATTAAGCCTACTTTGCTAAGCTTTGAGGTGGCACTACACCAACTGCCTTTTATAACAATGACGTATCACGTGACAGTGGTATGACTATGGTTACGCTCACGCCGTTTGCTGAGCTAACACTTGCTTACTTCCTTTTATTGCGATAGCAATCACGTGAACACTCTCGGCTGAATTTGCCGTTGCCGTCATGTCCCGCATACAATGTAAAAGCTACAAAGAAAAATAAATCACAACAAAAGTTGTTAAGGCACCCACAGGAGATTCCAGTCAGTGGCCCCTCACTCCTGACCACGCTGCATTAACGAACAAGACCACGTCGTTCATACTGTTCATCACGCTAACTGTGAGCTATGTAGATGCATCATTTGCCACTTTCTTACTGTAAATGCATTTATAAGAAACATTCTTGAACAAAGCGTGTGCTTTCTTTGGACAAGCCATACGTGCTTCCACTAAACGTTGGCGTATCCGATGGCTTGAATAATGAAATGGTAGATTCACTGAATCACATTCGATTGGATGAAAGGGGCATTCTACAGCACCTCTCACTCCACTTTCACTCTAAGGCAACAGAAAAAATTGCTCGCATCAAGTCTACAACTATTCGGAAAGTGGCCGGTCCTGTCGTGCCCGTAAATTAGGTTATCATTGAATTGCACACCACCGCTATCACTCTAAACGGGCAAACTCATCTCGCTGCCTAGATGGGTTGTGGCAACGCTTGCGCCGTTAAAACGTCGCATGGCTTTGTCGTCGCCACAGTAAACATTTAACCGGGAACCTTGCGGACCGACGCCATGAGCTTCTTGCTCCACAAGGTCCATGAGGTGCACCTCTAGGGTATGCCGGGGATAGTTCCTAAAGACTTCAACGCTAACGTACTTCGACGTGAAAATCAGTGGTTGTCATGTTTTTCGATGCTGAACTTAGACTTCGCCTCCTGTCAGACGTTACGCAGTCGACTATTCACAACACCTGTTTAGCTGCTGTGTTACTGCATTACTGTCTATTCCAGAACAATCGACCATGTTCACTACATTTCGTGTGGTTCCTAAATCTCCTAGTCTTACTTCGTAGAACACCCCTATGTGTTGCTATCGCATTCGTTGCTCCGGCCTTGCGCAGAACCTGTGACTTTTTAGTTGAAGTAGTGAGAAGTGAGATTTGCCCAATTGCTATGGTACATACGCGTTGGTAGGGACAGTTTTTTACAGCGAAAGCTGTTATCAGTTCACAACTCGGATCACGCGCAGTTGTCCGCCACCGCAAGTGTCCGTAACCACATTGCGGGAAATAAATAAAACAAACCTTCAAATAATGACAGCAGTGGGGCTCGAACCCGGTTCTGCTGGGTGCCAGCTCAGTATAAGCCGTTGCTTGTGACTTCTTGGCAAACTTGCCTTAGGCAAACTTTATGTCGGGACCCCGCAGGGGCGTCTGTGAGAGTAGGCGTTTGGTGCGTAGCGTCACCACGTACCCGAGCTCACAGGGGGGGGGGGGGGGGTTTCGACTCCCTCTTACGCCTGGCCGTGCGTGGCTTTGCCGTGCCCGGGGAAAAGGGAATCCTGGGGGTTGAGCCGACGCCGGGTGATTGGACCTTTAAAGCCCCTCGGCAGAGGCAACACACCCTTTTATCCCCGGCTTCACGTACACGTAGACGGCACCCCTGGGCTGACCCACTCAGGGGAAATCGGCAGTTGCCTTTTTTATCTCTCTCTACCTACATCTTCGTCTTTATCTCTCACTTTATATCTGTGCTGTCATCTTCTCTTTTCTGTTTACTTCAAAATTTTCTGGTGGCGAGGGTTAACCCCGTGTAGTTACGCAACCTTGGGTAATTATATTCGGTTATAGCGGCGATGCGTGGCTGGTGTCTCCAAGTGTTCACTATTTAACCTTGTAGCGTCCTCTTGTTGGGCTCGGTGGTGGGTGGCCACCATCGCCACCGAATTGAAAATGCTTCTTATGGAAAACCCTTTTTCCCGCTCTCCCTGATCGCCGCCTAAAAAGGTGGCGCACCGATGACAGCTTCTTTACTGCACAGCTTCTAACAAGTACCTTCTCCAAGTACTATGTAATCCACAGCCAAAATGAAAAGAAAACAGTTCGATCTATTTCACCATTTATTGTCTCGAAAACGCTCACAGATGCAATTGGCCCTGGCTGTAAAGTAACTAAGATAGGGAATGGCGATCTCCATTCTAGAAGTTCACGACAAGACTCAGTACGACAAGCTCACTAAACTCGTATCATTTGATAACATCCCAGTATCAGTGGGCCCACATAGGTCGATGAACACAGTGCGTGGTGTCATATCTGATGATGACCTCCTCGAGCTGTCTGAAAGTGAATTGCTCGAAGGCTGGCAGGAGCAAAATGTAGTGAAAGTACAAAAAATAATAATCAGGCGAGATAATAAACAGACCCAACGAAGCACATCATAGTTACCTTCGGTACAAGCAACCTTCCTGACTCCATTGAAACTAGTTACTGCAAGCTTCGTGTCAGACCTTATATACCGAATCCTCGCCGATGTTTCAAGTGTCAGCGCTTCGGACACAGATCCCAAACGTGCGGAGGGCGCGCTAGGTGCGCGAAGTGCGCATGTTGCGAACATGTATCCGAAAAGTGCACTTCAGAAGCCTGTTGCGCTAACTGTGAAGCAGATCATGGTGCCTACTCCCGATCATGCCCTGCATGGAAAAAAGAGAAACAAATATTAGAACTTAAGGTCAAGTTCAACCTGTCTTTCAAGAGGCACGTCAACTTTTTTCTGCACAATTATTCTGAACCATCCTTCGCCGACGTGGTGCGTCGAGGCGCCGTGCCACGTCTTTCGGCACCCGCGAGATTCACACCAAGTGTGACTGCGGTTGTGCCAGAAGCGCCTCCGGCTGGAGCAGCCTGTACTGCTCCGCCTCCTGTTCGAAAGGGCCAGCGGACTTAAGAGTCTGCTGGACCATGGACCACTGCAGGTGCAGGACAGGTCCTGAAACTGCCAAAAACGCGCCTGCCAAGCAGGCACCATCCGCCACCTCAGAAGAGGTGATAAACACAAGCCATACTCCTCCGGCGCCCCAGATGCTGAAGGAAAGGCGCAGCTCTTTGGAGCGAAGCAAGAAAGAGAAACTCCTGTAATACAGGGCCCCCCAACAGGCCCTGTATCTTAAGGCAACGTGTCTGTACACACAGCACTTAACTACATACAAAATGGAGACACAAATTTTACAGTGGAACGTCAGAGGACTCCTCAGAAACCTTAACGATGTTCAAGAACTTTTACATAAACAGTCACCAAAAGTTCTGTATGTACAAGAAACAAACCTGGAACCCAAGATCACTAATATATATGCCAGTGTATCATTTTTCGAAAGAACAGGAATGAAGCCGTCACGTCATCTGGTGGTGTGGCCATTATAGTCAATCAAGGGATTGCATGCACTCATCTACCACTCGAAACATCTCTCGAAGCAGTGGCTATTCGTGTAGTTCTCCTGAACAAACTCGTCACCATCTGCTCTGCCTACATACCTCCACACTACCATCTTGAAAAACATGAATTGCCAGTCTCTAATAGATAAACATCCAAAACCCTATATCCTCCTTGGAGATTTCAATGCACATAGCAATCTATGGGGTGACTCTCGCTACGATTCTCGAGGTCGCCTGATTGAACAGTTCCTTTTTACTTCTGGCGCGTGCCTTTTAAATTGAAAAGAGCCCACATACTACTGCCTCGCCAGCAATACCTATTCGTCAATAGACCTCAGTATTGTCTGACCGTCCCTCCTTCCTTTACTGACATGAAATGTCATCAATAATCCTTACGGAAGTGACCACTTTCCCGTAACGCTAAGCACACTCATATCAAATGAATATCGCCCACAGGTCCCCAGATGGATCACTGACAAAGCTGACTGGGAACAGTTCTCGCAGATTACTCACTTAAGTTGGACTGACCTATCTGGTTTAAACATGGATGCAGCTGTACATTACTTTTCTGCCTTTCTGACCGACGCTGCGATGAAATGTATCCCGCAAACTTCTAGACTGCCTGGCAAACGACGTGTCCTATGGTGGAACACTGAATGTCGCAATGCACGCAAACAACAAAACAAAGCGTGGAGATTGCTACGGAACTCGCCGACAGCAGAGAATCGTGAAAGCTTTAAGAAAATCAAGTCACGAGGCAGGAGAATGCGCCGGCACGCTAGGATAAAAAGCTGACACAAGTTTTTATCAGGCATCACTTCATATACACAAGAAACTTAACTCTGAAACATGGTTCGCAAGGTAGCAGGACGACACGCATCTTCAAAACCTCTCGTAGACACACAAGGGGGCACATTGGAAGACCAGGCCAACTTCCTCGGTACCCACTGCGAAGAGGTGTCCAGTTCGTCGAATTATACTGCAGCTTTTCAACGACACAAAAGAAAAATCGAAAAAGAGAAACTACAGCGAAAATCATCTAAACATGAGTCGTACAACAACCCTTTCAGTTTGGCAGAGTTACAAGCATCGCTACATGTTTGTAATAAATCAGCTTTAAGTTCGGATCATATAGTATACGAAATAGTAAAACAACTGCCTTCTGAAACACAAAAAAAACCTGCTTTCCCTGTATAACTCTATGTGGTTTTCCGGTGAAATCCCCTCTGCCTGGAAAAAAGCCATTATTATTTCGATTTAAAGCAAAGCAAAGATCCATCTTTTGTTAGTAGTTACAGGCCGATCACGCTTACAAGTTGCATGTGTAAACTTTTTGAAAAAATGGTAAATCGCAAACTTGTACAATACCTTGAAACGAACAATCTGCTCGACCCATTCCAATGCGGGTATCGAGAGGGTAGATCCACCGCCAACCACCTCGTACGTATTGAGGCACAGATTCGAAGCGCCTTCGTTCACAAACATTACTTTCTTTCTGTGTTCCTCGACATCAAAAAAGCCTACGATACAACATGGAGATTCGGAATATTAAGAGACCTGTCCAATCTTGGTGTGCGTGGCAGGATGTTTACTATTATCGAAAGCTACTTGTCCAATCGTACATTCCGTGCCAGAGTCAGCAGCGTTTTTTTCCCAAACATTAGTCCAAGAAACAGGAGTGCCGCAAGGTGGTGTACTTAGCTGTACTCTTTTTATTGTCAAAACGAATTCTTTGCGTCATTTCATCCCACAAAATATGTTTTACTGTACATATGTCGATGACGTCCAGCTTGGATTGAAGTCTTGTAACCTAGCAGTTTGTGAGCGGCAGGTTCAGCTTGGCTTGAACAAGGTCTCCCAATGGGCGGAAGAAAACAGATTCCGATTAAACCCCAAAAAAGCACGTGTGTCTTGTTCTCTAGAAAAAGAGGCACTTACCCCGACCCTGACATTCAATTGCATGGTCAACGCCTGTCTTTTAATGCCGAATACAAATTCTTATGCTTAATTCTGGACACCAAGCTAACCTTCGTACCACACATTAAGTATATAAAAAACAAGTGGATCAGAACCTTGAATGTTCTCAAAGTGCTGTCACGCACTACGTGGGGGAGTGACAAGAATTGTCTCATGAATTTGTACAGGTGCCTCGTACGCACTCGCTTGCATTATGGAGCAATAACTTATCAGTCTGCGACACCTACCGCCCTAAAAATGCTTGATCCTATTCACCACCTAGGCATCCGCCTCTCTAGGGGTGCCTTTCGCACCAGCCCCGTTGAAAGCCTGTACGTGAA
>WOVY01006152.1:45000-46195 GCA_013436015.1 Rhipicephalus annulatus | reverse complement strand
AAGAAATAATCAAACGAATAAACCAAGCGAAAATTGATAAGCTAAACAGCATGCTAATAGCACTAGATATTAAAAACGCATTCAATTCTATAAAACCCGAAGTAGTTATTCAGAAATTAGAAGAATATAAGTGTCCCAACAACCTAATAAAACTGGCGGACAATATTCTACGGAACAGGAAAATAATCTATGAAACAGATGGAGTAAAAATTAAGAAAACACTAACTTCAGGTTCCCCACAGGGGTCACCTTTAAGCCCACTCTGTTGGAATATAACAATAGGCGACCTATTAGAAACTCAGCTTCAAGAAGGAGTACACATCCAAGCCTTTGCGGACGACGTGGTGTTACACATAAAGTTCCGCTCAAGAAAAGAGGTGGAGGAAAAAGCTACGAAGGCACTAACACTAATAAATCAGTGGGCACATCAAAAAGGAATAACCCTGAATAAGGAAAAATCGGAATATATGATAATCGGAAAGCAGTACATTAGCCATCAACCCCAAATAAAAATCGGACAGGATAAAATCAAAATGGTTAACGAAATGAAAATTCTAGGGGTGGTCTTGGACACAAAACTAACATTCCTCCCACATCTAAAATACTTAAAAAGAAAAGTAGACGAAGTCACGTATAATTTAAGTCGTACAATAAAAGACGACAAACATACAAATAGAAACACACTACAGTTAATATATAAAAGGGGTATAGAACGAATGGTTACATACGCCTCCCCAGCATGGTATAGCCGAAAAACCATTTTTATTAAAAAACTGAAATCAATCCAAAGATTACCTTTATTATTAATAACTAAATCATTCAAAACAACATCAAATCTTTCACTCAACATATTAGCAAACATTCCACCTCTCCATTTGACAATCGAAAAAGAAAACGAATTACACTGCATACTTAAGAAAGGAAAGAACTTCACATGGCAACAGAAAGTATACACCGAAAACGAAATAATGAAGAAACACGACCAATGGCAAGATCATCCAGCAAATAAAGTTAGCATACCCTTTGGAACAACAGAGGAAGAAGCAGACTTCAAAATATACACAGACGGATCAAAGAAAGAAAAAGAAACAGGAGCGGCATTTATAATACTAAACAAAGATAACCAAATCCAAACAGTGAAAAAATATAAACTTCCAGAACACAGCAGTAATTACGAGGCTGAGATCATTGCAAT
>WOVY01006152.1:30000-40000 GCA_013436015.1 Rhipicephalus annulatus | reverse complement strand
TTTTTTTTTTTTTTCGCCCCGGCTGACGGGGTTTTCGCGCCGCCCCGGCTGACGCGGTTCGGACTTTGCATTCTTTAGCTGACCCCGGCTGGCGGCCCACTCACTCGATCGCCATGTCTGTTTGCTCGCCCCGGCAGACGCGTTTTTTTTTTTTTTTCGCCCCGGCTGACGCGGTTTTCGCGCCGCCCCGGCAGACGCGGTTTCGCGCCGCCCCGGCAGACGCGGTTTCCGCGCCGCCCCGGCTGACGCGGTTCGGACTTTGTATTCTTTAGCTGACCCCGGCTGGCGGCCCACTCATTGGATCGCCATGTCTGTTTGCCACAGTCTTCCCGGTGGTGCCGCACCCGGGCTCGCCCCGGCAGACGCGTTTTTTTTTTTTTTCGCCCCGGCTGACGGGGTTTTCGCGCCGCCCTGGCAGACGCGGTTTCCGCTCCGCCCCGGCTGACGCGGTTCGCACTTGGCATTCTTTAGCTGACCCCGGCTGGCGGCCCACTCACTCGATCGCCATGTCTGTTTGCCACACACAGTCTTCCCGGTGGTGCCGCACCCGGGCTCGCCCCGGCAGACGCGGTTTATTCGTTGCCCCACCGTCCGAGTTAACGCGGTTGGAACATTGCGTTTTTTTCTATGGCACAAATACTAGAAAAAAAAAATTTGTTCGCCACTTTTCTGCGCCGTTATTGGCAGCACTCCGGCGAAGCGAAACGGGGCCGATTCGCGCACGATATCGGCGTCTTTCGACGTGCTCGCCGGCGAACGTCGCACGAGTACGGCAAAACGCGTCTGCCGGGGCGGGGTTGGCGACGCCGACGCTAAAGTGGGAACTGCCGCTCGGATGATCGCCGTTTTCGGCAGAGTGAGTGTTGGCACTCCGGGGAAGCGAAACAGCGTGAATGCGCCCACGAAATCTTCGTATTCGGAAGTGCTCGCCGGTGACCGTCGCACGAGTACGGTTTACCGCGTCAGCCGGGGCGGAGTTCGGGACGCCGACGAAAAAGTGGGAAGCGCCGCTCGGATCTTCGCCGTTTTTGCAGGAGTGAGTGGCGGCCCTCCGGCGAGACCAAGAAGCACCGATTGGCGCACGAATTCGGCGTCTTTCGACGTGCCCGCCGGCGACCGTCGCACGAGTACGGTAAATCGCGTCAGCCGGGGACGCCGGTGCGAAAGTGGAAAACGCCGCTCGGATCTTCGCCGTTTTTGGAAGAGTGAGTGGCGGCACTCCGGAGAAGCCAGGGAGCGCCGATTCGCGCAAGATATCGGCGTCTTTCGACGTGCTCGCCGGCGACCGTCGCACGAGTACGGCAAAGTGCGTCTGCCGGGGCGCCGTTTGCGAAGCCGACGCAAAAGTGGGAACCGCCGCTCGGATGATCGCCGCTTTCGGCAGAGTGAGTGTTGGCACTCCGAGGAAGCGAAACAGCGTGAATGCGCCCACGAAATCGGCGTATTTTGAAGTGCCCGCCGGCGACCGTCGCACGAGTACGGTAAATCGCGTCAGCCGGGGCGTAGTTCGGGACGCCGACGAAAAAGTGGGAAGCGCCACTCGGATCTTCGCCGTTTTTGCAGGAGCGAGTGGCGGCCCTCCTGCGAGACCAAGAAGCATCGATTCGCGCACGAATTCAGCGCCTTTCGACGTGATCGCCGGCGACCGTCGCTCGAGTAGGGCAAATCACGTCTGCCGGGGCGGGCTTCGGGACGCCGATGCGAAAGTGGGAAATGCTGCTCGGATGTTCGCCGTTTTTGGCCGAGTGAGTGCTGGCAATCGGGCGAAGCCAAACGGGGCCGATTACGGCACGATATCGGCGTCTTTCGACGTGCCCGTCGGCGACCGTCCGTCGCACGAGTACGGTAAATCGCGTCAGCCCGGGCGGAGTTCGGGACGCCGATGCTAAAGTGGAGAACGCCGCTCGGATCTTCGCCGTTTTTCGAGGAGTGAGTGGCGGCACTCCGGAGAAGCCAAGGAGAGCCAATTCGCGCACGATATCGGCGTCTTTCGACGTGCTCGCCGGCGACCGTCGCACGAGTACGGCAAAGCGCGTCTGCCGGGGCGAGGTTTGCGACGCCGACGAAAAAGTGGGAAGCGCCGCTCGGATCTTTGCCGCTTTTGCAGGAATGAGTGGCGGCACTCCGGTGAAGCCAAGGAGCGCCAATTAGCGCACGATATCGGCGTCTTTCGACGCGCTCGCCGGCGACCGTCGCACGAGTAGGGCAAACCGCGTCTGCCGGGGCGGGGTTTACGACGCCGACGCAAAAGTGGGAACCGCCACTGGGATGTTGGCCGTTTTTGGCAGAGTGGGTGCTGGCACTCCGGCGAAGCGAAAGAGCGTGAATGCGCCCACGAAAGTGGCGTATTTGGACGTGCTTGACGGCGACCGCCGCAGGAGTACGAAAAACCGCGTCAGCCGGGGCGAGCGACCCACGGCGGTCTGGGTGCTTATCGCTGCTATTATAGGGGCACCCCGGCAGACGCAGAAAAAAAAAAAATTTTTTTCGACATTCTTTTTTGCTGCTCGACCTCAGGTGACCCAGGTCGCAATGGGAGCCGCGCACGAAAGCGGCGTCGCGGGACGCCTTCGCGGTCGCTAGTCGCACGAGCTCGGCAACCGCGTCTGCCGGGGCGGAGTTCGGGACGCCGACGGCTAAGTGGGAACCGTCGCTCGGAAGTTCGCCGTTTGTGGCCGAGTGAGTGCTGGCACTCCGGCGATGCCAAGGAGCGCCAATTCACGCACGATATCGGCGTCTTTCGACGTGCCCGCCGGCCACCGCCGCACGAGTACGGCAAATCGCGTCTGCCGGGGCGGGGTTTGCGACGCGTACGAAATAGTGGGAACCGTCGCTCGGATGTTCGTCGTCTTTGGCCGAGCGAGTGCTGGCACTCCGGCGAAGCCAAACGGAGCCGATTCGGGCACGATATCGGCGTCTTTCGACGTGCTCGCCGGTGACCGTCGCACGAGTACGGTAAATCGCGTCAGCCGGGGCGGAGTTCGGGACGCCGATGCGAAAGTGGGAAGCGCCGCTCGCATCTTCGCCGTTTTTGGAGGAGTCAGCGGCGGCACTCCGGTGAAGCCAAGGAGCGCCAATTCGCGCACGATATCGGCGTCTTTCGACGTGCCCGCCGGCCACCGTCGCACGAGTACGGCAAACCTCGTCTGCCGGGGCGGGGTTTGCGACGCCGACGCAAAAGTGGGAACCGCCGCTCGGACGTTCGCCGTTTTTGGCAGAGTGAGTGCTGGCACTCCGGCGAAGCGAAAGAGCGCGAATGCGCCCACGAAAGTGGCGTATTTGGACGTGCTTGACGGCGACCGCCGCAGGAGTACGAAAAACCGCGTCAGCCGGGGCGAGCGACCCACGGCGGTCTGGGTGCTTATCGCTGCTATTATAGGGGCACCCCGGCAGACGCAGAAAAAAAAAAAATTTTTTTTTCGACATTCTTTTTTGCTGCTCGACCTCGGGTGACACACCAGGTCGCAATGGGGGAGCCGCGCACGAAAGCGGCGTCGCGGGACGCCTTCGCGGTCGCTAGTCGCACGAGCTCGGCAACCGCGTCTGCCGGGGCGGAGTTCGGGACGCCGACGGCTAAGTGGGAACCGTCGCTCGGATGTTCGTCGTCTTTGGCCGAGCGAGTGCTGGCACTCCGGCGAAGCCAAACGGAGCCGATTCGGGCACGATATCGGCGTCTTTCGACGTGCTCGCCGGCGACCGTCGCACGAGTACGGTAAATCGCGTCGGCCGGGGCGGAGTTCGGGACGCCGATGCGAAAGTGGGAAGCGCCGCTCGCATGTTCGCCGTTTTTGGAGGAGTCAGCGGCGGCACTCCGGTGAAGCCAAGGAGCGCCAATTCGCGCACGATATCGGCGTCTTTCGACGTGCCCGCCGGCCACCGTCGCACGAGTACGGCAAACCTCGTCTGCCGGGGCGGGGTTTGCGACGCCGACGCAAAAGTGGGAACCGCCGCTCGGACGTCCGCCGTTTTTGGCAGAGTGAGTGCTGGCACTCCGGCGAAGCGAAAGAGCGTGAATGCGCCCACGAAAGTGGCGTATTTGGACGTGCTTGACGGCGACCGCCGCAGGAGTACGAAAAACCGCGTCAGCCGGGGCGAGCGACCCACGGCGGTCTGGGTGCTTATCGCTGCTATTATAGGGGCACCCCGGCAGACGCAGAAAAAAAAAAAAAATACGGAGACGTGGCGTGCGTCACCGTGCGGCTTCGCAGCGTTGCCGAAGTCGCCGAGCCCTTCGACTGAGCCGAACGGCGGACAGGGAACGTTGGTCGGCCGTTCTAACCTGTCGGTGCCACGCCGAGACGTCGTTAAGGAAAACCGCGTCGTCGGCCCTTACGACGCCGTCGGGTCGTCGTACGTTTGGCGTCGAGCGTGTCTGCGGCGAGTAGCGGAGACGTCGTTCACGACTTCGGTCTTTCGCAGCCGACGCGAACTTGCGGAGAGTCGTGGTGCCTCACGTTATCGGCAAAAACCGCGGCGAAATTTTCCCGTGCGTGCGCGCTCGACCTCGGTGCTGTGCCGCCAGCGTAGTGTTGCACGAACTCGGGGCCTACCCAAGGTGCGGTACGTTTGCGGCCGTATCCTCGGTGGGAATTTCGCGAGTAGGGTCGCAAATTCTACGACCTCGGCGGGTGTGAGGGCGACGTAGACTTGTGGCACGCTCAACATGCCACACGTTTTGGGGCACACCCGCGGTGAAATTTTCACGAGTACGGTCGTATTAGTGCCCAAGGCAGTCTGGGTACTTATCGCTGCTATTATGTGGGGGTTCTCGTGAGCGGCGTACGCGAAAGCGACCGAGTGTCTGATATGCGGCGGGCTTCGGCCTCGTCAAGCGTGTCCTCGGGTCTGCTCCAGGGGAATCCACGGCAGTCGTCTGCAGCCTCATCCGCTTGATGCGTTAGGGGCTGGTTGTCGGACGGTGCCGTTTTACCACGATATCGAGGTGTGTTCCGTGTCGTCCTCGGGCGATTCAGTTGCGAAAGCGCCGAAGACGCGGGCGTGACCCGTCGTCTGGCGGCTTGGCCGTCTCGGCTCCGTTGCTAGTTCCGGCCGGTCCACCGACAGTGCCGCGGGCTTGGGCAACCCGCACGGCGCGACCGAGTCGATGCAACGAAAACGCGAGCATGAACGTGCTTCTTGCCGCACGGCTCCCACTCGTCCTTCGGGAAGGTTGTGCCGTAGCGAGCTCGAACGCCGTCATCTCGGAGTGCAAATAAGCGTGTTGGGGCGCCTGAAGGTGGCCTCCGCCGCACACAGACTGCGTCCGGCCCGTCGAAGGCGAGGACGGACGCGCAGTCGAACGATTACCTGGTTGATCCTGCCAGTAATCATATGCTTGTCTCAAAGATTAAGCCATGCATGTCTAAGTACATGCCGAAATAAGGCGAAACCGCGAATGGCTCATTAAATCAGTTATGGTTCCTTAGATCGTTTCTTCCTACTTGGATAACTGTGGCAATTCTAGAGCTAATACATGCAGTGAGCCTGGAGCCCTTTGGGTAACGGGTGCTTTTATTAGACCAAGATCGATCGGGTTTCGGCCCGTATTGTGTGGTGACTCTGGATAACTTTGTGCTGATCGCATGGCCACGAGCCGGCGACGTTTCTTTCAAGTGTCTGCCTTATCAACTTTCGATGGTAGGTTACTTGCTTACCATGGTTGTTACGGGTAACGGAGAATCAGGGTTCGATTCCGGAGAGGGAGCCTGAGAAACGGCTACCACATCCAAGGAAGGCAGCAGGCGCGCAAATTACCCACTCCCGGCACGGGGAGGTAGTGACGAAAAATAACAATACGGGACTCTTTTGAGGCCCCGTAATTGAAATGAGTACACTCTAAATCCTTTAACGAGGATCAATTGGAGGGCAAGTCTGGTGCCAGCAGCCGCGGTAATTCCAGCTCCAATAGCGTATACTAAAGCTGCTGCGGTTAAAAAGCTCGTAGTTGGATCTCAGTTCCAGACGAGTAGTGCATCTACCCGATGCGACGGCTCGGACTGAACATCATGCCGGTTCTTTCTTGGTGCACTTCATTGTGTGCCTCGAGATGGCCGGTGCTTTTACTTTGAAAAAATTAGAGTGCTCAACGCAGGCGAGTCGCCTGAATAAACTTGCATGGAATAATAGAACAAGACCTCGTTTCTGTTCTGTTGGTTTTTGGAATACGAGGTAATGATTAAGAGGGACGGACGGGGGCATTCGTATTGCGGCGCTAGAGGTGAAATTCTTGGACCGTCGCAAGACGAACTACTGCGAAAGCATTTGCCAAGAATGTTTTCATTGATCAAGAACGAAAGTCAGAGGTTCGAAGGCGATCAGATACCGCCCTAGTTCTGACCATAAACGATGCCAACCAGCGATCCGCCTGAGTTACTCAAATGACTCGGCGGGCAGCTTCCGGGAAACCAAAGTATTTGGGTTCCGGGGGAAGTATGGTTGCAAAGCTGAAACTTAAAGGAATTGACGGAAGGGCACCACCAGGAGTGGAGCCTGCGGCTTAATTTGACTCAACACGGGAAAACTTACCCGGCCCGGACACTGGGAGGATTGACAGATTGAGAGCTCTTTCTTGATTCGGTGGATGGTGGTGCATGGCCGTTCTTAGTTGGTGGAGCGATTTGTCTGGTTAATTCCGATAACGAACGAGACTCTAGCCTATTAAATAGGTGCGGGGTTCCCAGCACCTTACAACCTTCTTAGAGGGACAAGCGGCTCCTAGCCGCACGAAACAGAGCAATAACAGGTCTGTGATGCCCTTAGATGTCCGGGGCCGCACGCGCGCTACACTGAAGGAAGCAGCGTGTCTTTATCCCTGTCTGAAAAGACTGGGTAACCCGTGGAACTTCTTTCGTGATTGGGATAGGGGCTTGCAATTGTTCCCCTTGAACGAGGAATTCCCAGTAAGCGCGAGTCATAAGCTCGCGTTGATTACGTCCCTGCCCTTTGTACACACCGCCCGTCGCTACTACCGATTGAATGATTTAGTGAGGTCTTCGGACCGATGTCCGGCGCGGCCTTTCGGTTGCGCCGGTCTGTTGGAAAGATGACCAAACTTGATCATTTAGAGGAAGTAAAAGTCGTAACAAGGTTTCCGTAGGTGAACCTGCGGAAGGATCATTAACGGATCGTGAAGGGTGAGCGCCTCAGCTGCGTCTGCGCCCGACACTTTCTGCCGCTGACCCCGTTTGGACGCGGGGTCGGCTTTTCCCCACGGGGCTGCCTGATTGTGGAGTGGCACCCCGTGACAAATTGTTGCGCCCAGCGGACGCCAACACCGCGACCTTGGACGGTCGGCCAGGTGGCGGACGCGGGTACAAACGGCGCAACGCACTCATAGGTCGGCTTTCGACCCGCCACTGCACCGTGGCTCGAAGCGCTCGAAATGCGCGACCCGACCGTTGCGGGACCGCCTAGTACTGTAAAAAGGAGCGGCGGAGCGCGAACGGCGAGTCGTGGTTACGTCGGTAGAAGGCGAGGCTGCGCGTTCCCGAAACGCCAGCCGAGTGCCCTCCCGACCGTTCGAGCGTGCAAGAACAAGACCCGACAATCGCGCGGCGACTGCCAAGTACGAGAGGAACGGCACAAGCGTCGGCGGTCGGTCAAGGAACTGGCGATGTGACGGGTCCGCTGTGCACCAGTGCATACCGTCCCGCCGTCCGCGGCAAGCGCCTCCGCGTCCTCGGGTGACGGAGGCTGCCGGTCGGTTCTTGCAGGCGAGGGATCTCGCTGGCGCCGGTTCGCGTTGACGCGCGGCCGGTCATGGCACGGCGATGCGACGGCCGAGGTGCGCAGTACTCGATGGAGGAACCGCACGCTCCGATGACCGTCCCGCCCTCCGCGGCGTATGCGTACCGACCGTAATGGTTGCAGCAGCGCCGGCCGGCTTTTGAATTCGCCACACGAAACACGGTGCGAGATCGCGGTTAGGGGAGCGTCGACGTTGCCAGGCGTTTTGCTTGCTGCCGAGGGAAAGGCGGCACGGCCACGTCGCGCTCGTCGCGATTAGCGGGTCTGCGCGCTTTGGGAAGGTGCCGCAACGACTTGCCGAAAGAGGAAGCACGGAAGAACGAGGGACTTGGACGTCCCGACATTTGAACGCACTTGCGGCCAGGCCCTTGCTGGCTTCGTTCTTCCGCCTCGAGTAGGCTCGTACGCGGCTCCGGCGCCGAAAGTGGTCCTTGGCACCGACTTCGGTGGACGTGGGAAGTGCCGCGCAAGTACGGCGCGCCTGGCTCCACCTGTTGGCTGAAGTAGGCAGCCGGATCGGCATTTTGGTGTGCGGTGGCAAACCGTGGATGCGAAAAAAGCTTGTGCAATTTCGTGGAACAAAAAGCGGGGGTCCCCCTTTTTTGCGGAGGAGACCGACCCGCCCGTGGCGAACCGCGACGTCACGGTAAAAACGGGAGAGGCTTGTCGATGGGACCGTGCATCCCGCGCTCCACGGAGCCGGGAGGCGGCCGCCCGAGGAAGTGTGTAGCCGTCGAGGCCCGCATCTGCGTGCACTCTTATCCAAATGGGTGTACCGCAGGCATTTTTCTGGTTAGGCGGGCCAATGAGAGCGAGCACACAACGATACCTACGGGTCCGGCTTGGAGGGACCGGCTTCGACGCCTCCCGAGTATTTATAGAGGGCAGACCACGAAAGCACTCGCAAGTAGCGGAAGCGAAACGCCGTCCGAAACACACCGTTTGCTCGATTTGCGGCAGCCGAACAGGCGCGGCAGAGTTTTGGAGTCCAAGCGTGCGCCGAAAAGCGCCCTTCTTGGCCACTGTTTGGCCGAGTGCCAGAAACGTTTGGTTTTGACTGTACGGAATTGAACAAACACTTTTTCACGACTCTAAGCGGTGGATCACTCGGTTCTCGGGTCGATGAAGAACGCAGCCAGCTGCGAGACTTGGTGTGAATTGCAGGACACACTGAGCACTGATTCTTTGAACGCACATTGCGGCCTTGGGTCTTCCCTTGGCTTCGTCTGTCTGAGGGTCGGATCACATATCAAGAGAGCCTTCGGCGCACAAGGGAACGTGAGCCGTCGACTCGTTTTGACCGCGTCGGCAACACGGACAGCACGCTGAACACCTCACAGCGAGCGCCAACAGCGGCCACTCAAGGGCGAGACGGTGGCGACCGTCGTGCCGGAGCCCAACCGAAACGGGGGCGACCGACTGCATTGAGGGTGTGGCACCTCGTCGAGACCGCCGCAGGACTTCGAGTCGGAAGGAAGCTTGCAGGGAAAGTGCGGTCGAGGTTGCGTACTCCTCTCTGCGACCGGGCGCGCAAGAGCTGCGAGAGCCACGGACGCGCAACTTTAACGCACGGTGAACACGAGAAGCGAAAGCCTGCCAGCAAAGCTTCTCCAGCCGTGCGCAAAGTGCGCGAGATCGCAGCATTGCGTTGAGCTTGTTGCCCTCGAAGTAAGCAGGGTGTCCCGTAGACCGGGCGCTCGAACACGCTGCGGGGCCGTGCCTCCTCCAGGCTTTGCCGCGCGAACAGGGAACGTTCGCGCGCAAAGCGCAGGGAGGTGAGGAGGCTGCGCCCGACGTTTGCGGTTCGCTGCGTACGCGGTTGATGCGGAGAGCACGGCGCGACGACTTGCCGCGAAGCGGAAAAAGTCTCCCGCACGAGTTGGCGAAACGTTGGCGAAGCTTAAGGCGTTCTCGTCGTAGTCCGCCGTCGGTCTAAGTGCTTCGCAGTTCCCGTCCCGTTCAAAAAACTGGGCCACTCCAGTTGGGGCGGGGGCGACGCTACACGAGACGATGCCTCTCGCCAGGCTGCGTGGCGGCTGCCCTTGCGGCGGCGGC
The DNA here is from genome assembly GCA_013436015.1 of Rhipicephalus annulatus. Lineage (NCBI taxonomy): Eukaryota > Metazoa > Arthropoda > Arachnida > Ixodida > Ixodidae > Rhipicephalus > Rhipicephalus annulatus. The sequence continues at coordinate 30,199 of WOVY01006152.1, read as the reverse complement.
GACTGGCCTCGGCGGTGTTTGGGCTTTCGACACGGTCGTTTATCACGCAACTGCTCGGACGACGCACGCGCGCAGCGGAATGCCGCTTGCCAGCCTTGTGAAGATGTGGCCCTGTACAGGGTTGCGGGCGCACTTGGTAGGGCGTCGTACTCGGTTCGCGATGGGTTTACGAACGTGTCCCGTCACTTCCACGTCACAC
>WOVY01006152.1:0-25000 GCA_013436015.1 Rhipicephalus annulatus | reverse complement strand
TACGAAAGGAACCGCGCAATAGGGGTTTAAAACAAAGCTGGACGCTAAACCGCGCCAAGTACGGAAGGAACAGCGCGGTCGAGACTCGAAAGAAAAAGCTTGCGAAGTGTAGTAGCACAATGCACACTGCCGTTCGTGTGGAACAAACCGAGACTACCGTACTGTGCGGTGGAGTTCTGTGCGCAAAAGCGGCGCGTGTGCTTCCAAGCACCACAGCGTTGTGTCAAAAAAGAGGTGCCTGAAAGAAAAAAAAAAACGCATGCAACTGCCGTGCTTTGCGTATAGCGCCGTGCGCAAAAACGGTGCGCGTGCAAGAGGTGTCAGAGCTAGTGAACTTGTGCCACGAGCAACAGGTCACTAAAAGCCTATAGATGACGGTGTTGGAGAAAAAGAACGAGAAAGCTGCGGTGTGCCGTGCGTAGGGACGAGCGCGCGTGCCACATGCCGCCGAAATATGGGTGTCGGAGAAAACAGAGTGCCGCGCGTAACGAGTGGCGCGCGTGTTACAGAGCTAGAGATATATATGCTCAAAGGCCAGTTTTTTTTTTTTCCTCATTTTGATGCCGCCCCGGCTGACGCGGTTTTCGTTTTTCCGTGCCGCCCCGGCTGACGCGGTTTTTGCGTTTTCGCGCCGCCCCGGCTGACGCGGTTTTCGCGCCGCCCCGGCTGACGCGGTTTTTGCGCCGCCCCGGCTGACGCGGTTTTTGCCGCCCCGGCTGACGCGGTTCGGACTTTGCACTTTTTGGCTCACCCCGGCTGGCGGCCCGCTCACTCGATCGCCATGTCTGTTTGCCACAGTTTCCACGGTGGTGCCAGGCTTAAGCGCGAGCTTTTTTTCTTTGTTTTCTTTTGATTAAGCGCGGGATTTTTTCTTTGTTTTTTCTTGATTGGGCGCGTGCTTTTTTTTTCTTTCGCCCCGGCTGACGCGGTTTCCGCGCCGCCCCGGCTGACGCGGTTCGCACTTTGCACTTTTTGGCTGACCCCGCCCGGCTGGCGGCCCACTCACTCGATCGCCATGTCTGTTTGCCACAGTCTTCCCGGTGGTGCCGCACCCGGGCTCGCCCCGGCAGACGCGTTTTTTTTTTTTTCGCCCCGGCTGACGGGGTTTTCGCGCCGCCCCGGCAGACGCGGTTTCCGCGCCGCCCCGGCTGACGCGGTTCGGACTTGGCATTCTTTAGCTGACCCCGGCTGGCGGCCCACTCACTCGATCGCCATGTCTGTTTGCCACAGTCTTCCCGGTGGTGCCGCACCCGGGCTCGCCTCGGCAGACGCGTTTTTTTTTTTTTTTTCGCCCCGGCTGACGGGGTTTTCGCGCCGCCCCGGCTGACGCGGTTCGGACTTTGCATTCTTTAGCTGACCCCGGCTGGCGGCCCACTCACTCGATCGCCATGTCTGTTTGCTCGCCCCGGCAGACGCGTTTTTTTTTTTTTTTTCGCCCCGGCTGACGCGGTTTTCGCGCCGCCCCGGCAGACGCGGTTTCGCGCCGCCCCGGCAGACGCGGTTTCCGCGCCGCCCCGGCTGACGCGGTTCGGACTTTGTATTCTTTAGCTGACCCCGGCTGGCGGCCCACTCATTGGATCGCCATGTCTGTTTGCCACAGTCTTCCCGGTGGTGCCGCACCCGGGCTCGCCCCGGCAGACGCGTTTTTTTTTTTTTCGCCCCGGCTGACGGGGTTTTCGCGCCGCCCTGGCAGACGCGGTTTCCGCTCCGCCCCGGCTGACGCGGTTCGCACTTGGCATTCTTTAGCTGACCCCGGCTGGCGGCCCACTCACTCGATCGCCATGTCTGTTTGCCACACACAGTCTTCCCGGTGGTGCCGCACCCGGGCTCGCCCCGGCAGACGCGGTTTATTCGTTGCCCCACCGTCCGAGTTAACGCGGTTGGAACATTGCGTTTTTTTCTATGGCACAAATACTAGAAAAAAAAAATTTGTTCGCCACTTTTCTGCGCCGTTATTGGCAGCACTCCGGCGAAGCGAAACGGGGCCGATTCGCGCACGATATCGGCGTCTTTCGACGTGCTCGCCGGCGAACGTCGCACGAGTACGGCAAAACGCGTCTGCCGGGGCGGGGTTGGCGACGCCGACGCTAAAGTGGGAACTGCCGCTCGGATGATCGCCGTTTTCGGCAGAGTGAGTGTTGGCACTCCGGGGAAGCGAAACAGCGTGAATGCGCCCACGAAATCTTCGTATTCGGAAGTGCTCGCCGGTGACCGTCGCACGAGTACGGTTTACCGCGTCAGCCGGGGCGGAGTTCGGGACGCCGACGAAAAAGTGGGAAGCGCCGCTCGGATCTTCGCCGTTTTTGCAGGAGTGAGTGGCGGCCCTCCGGCGAGACCAAGAAGCACCGATTGGCGCACGAATTCGGCGTCTTTCGACGTGCCCGCCGGCGACCGTCGCACGAGTACGGTAAATCGCGTCAGCCGGGGACGCCGGTGCGAAAGTGGAAAACGCCGCTCGGATCTTCGCCGTTTTTGGAAGAGTGAGTGGCGGCACTCCGGAGAAGCCAGGGAGCGCCGATTCGCGCAAGATATCGGCGTCTTTCGACGTGCTCGCCGGCGACCGTCGCACGAGTACGGCAAAGTGCGTCTGCCGGGGCGCCGTTTGCGAAGCCGACGCAAAAGTGGGAACCGCCGCTCGGATGATCGCCGCTTTCGGCAGAGTGAGTGTTGGCACTCCGAGGAAGCGAAACAGCGTGAATGCGCCCACGAAATCGGCGTATTTTGAAGTGCCCGCCGGCGACCGTCGCACGAGTACGGTAAATCGCGTCAGCCGGGGCGTAGTTCGGGACGCCGACGAAAAAGTGGGAAGCGCCACTCGGATCTTCGCCGTTTTTGCAGGAGCGAGTGGCGGCCCTCCTGCGAGACCAAGAAGCATCGATTCGCGCACGAATTCAGCGCCTTTCGACGTGATCGCCGGCGACCGTCGCTCGAGTAGGGCAAATCACGTCTGCCGGGGCGGGCTTCGGGACGCCGATGCGAAAGTGGGAAATGCTGCTCGGATGTTCGCCGTTTTTGGCCGAGTGAGTGCTGGCAATCGGGCGAAGCCAAACGGGGCCGATTACGGCACGATATCGGCGTCTTTCGACGTGCCCGTCGGCGACCGTCCGTCGCACGAGTACGGTAAATCGCGTCAGCCCGGGCGGAGTTCGGGACGCCGATGCTAAAGTGGAGAACGCCGCTCGGATCTTCGCCGTTTTTCGAGGAGTGAGTGGCGGCACTCCGGAGAAGCCAAGGAGAGCCAATTCGCGCACGATATCGGCGTCTTTCGACGTGCTCGCCGGCGACCGTCGCACGAGTACGGCAAAGCGCGTCTGCCGGGGCGAGGTTTGCGACGCCGACGAAAAAGTGGGAAGCGCCGCTCGGATCTTTGCCGCTTTTGCAGGAATGAGTGGCGGCACTCCGGTGAAGCCAAGGAGCGCCAATTAGCGCACGATATCGGCGTCTTTCGACGCGCTCGCCGGCGACCGTCGCACTCATTTTGGCAGTGGTGACGACGGCAGTGCAATTGGCCTAATCGCTGTTGGTTCTCGGTGCAGGTCCCCGTTTGTTCAGCTGCAATACGCCCTTCCGTTTCTACGCATCACCAGCTGCGCATCACTACTTGCTGCCTCAGCGACGTGTGAAGATAACGTCCGGACGGAAGCTGAACGGTCAGCGGAGCTTGGGGCCTGCGACGACTAGCGGCGGCGATTTTTCAACCTGAAGAAACCGCATAAAAGGACTGCAAAACTGTTACCCGCCTCATTTTGGCAGTGGTGACGACGGCAGTGCAATTGGCCTAATCGCTGTTGGTTCTCGGTGCAGGTCCCCGTTTGTTCAGCTGCAATACGCCCTTCCGTTTCTACGCATCACCAGCTGCGCATCACTACTTGCTGCCTCAGCGACGTGTGAAGATAACGTCCGGACGGAAGCTGAACGGTCAGCGGAGCTTGGGGCCTGCGACGACTAGCGGCGGCGATTTTTCAACCTGAAGAAACCGCATAAAAGGACTGCAAAACTGTTACCCGCCTCATTTTGGCAGTGGTGACGACGGCAGTGCAATTGGCCTAATCGCTGTTGGTTCTCGGTGCAGGTTAGTGCTCAGAAAACTTACGATATCCTCTATCGTGTTTTTTTTTTTTTTTTTTTTTTTTGACATTTCCGTTGTTGCCACTGCCATAGTCTGCTGTATTTTTTGCAAAATACCTTTTTTTTTTTTTTTTTTGTACTTGTTGCTTGGCTGCGAAAGTGTTGTGTGAAATGGCAAAGGATGTTGCAAAGGTAAAAGAGGAGCTAAAAGCGGAAATTCATAAACTGAGAGATGAATTCAAGACATCCAGAGAGTCATTGGAGAGAGACTTAAGAATTGAAATTCGTGAGCTCCGTACTGAGCAAAGAAACATGACCCAAAGCCTTGAATTCTCTCACGGTGTTATAGAGGAACTAAAGAAGAGTCTGGAAGCAGAAATTGCCAAGAACGCTAACTTGAAGAGCGAGAATGAGGCTATGCAGATGAGATGTAACTCACTTGAAAAGCGCACGTGTGAACTTGAAAAACGCATCACCAATCAAGAGCAGTATTCAAGAAACCACAACATTGAAATTAAGGGCGTTGAAAAGCGCGAAAATGAACGGGTCAGTGATATTGTTTCGCAGATAGGTGCTGCTATCGGTGAGCCGATTGCGTTTTCCGATATCGAGTCTTGCCATCGTGTGTCCACAAGAAATCCAGAGAAATCAAACATCATCGTGCAGTTCAAATCTCGTGCAAAACGTGATGTGACCCTAAAGAAAGCGAAGAAGACGCGGCTCACTAACTTGCAGATTGGGCTTAACAGCCCAAATGCCATTTTCGTTAATGAGCATTTGTGCCCTGCGCTAAAATCGCTTCTTGGCAGGGCTATCAGACGCAAGCATGAACACAAGTGGAAGTCTGTGTGGACATTCGGTGGCAGGATATTTGCGAGGCAGTCTGACGACGCTGCAGTGTTTCAGATCGCGGACGAGGCTGACCTTGATAAAATTCACTAGTTTGAGGGTTACATATTTTCGTTGCTATTCAATAACCAAAAACTTGTCAAGATGGATTACCACGAATTTGCCCTGCCACGTCATATTACTCCAGTCAGCAAAAATCTTTTTTCTGTTCTGCACATAAATACATGCTCGGCTGCTTCTAAGCACGAAGAAATATGTGATTTTGTCACTGAATTTAGTTTGAAATTTTCTGCCATACTGCTCACAGAAACATGGTACAATGATGGATGTACCACTCTAAGCTTACCCGGTTACAATAATTTCTTTCTGAATAGGCCTCAACAACGAGGTGGTGGCGTCGCTATCTATGTTAAAGAAGGTCCAAGATATGTGTTGGTACCAGATTTTTGCAAAGTTACTGAGGACTATGAAATACTGACACTGCGGGAAAACACAAAATTTATAACCGTTGTATACCGTCCACCCCATGGTAACACATACAATTTTTTTTTTCCTTTTTTGAAAATCTTCTAGATTATATCTCAGTAAACAACCTTCATCTAGTTTGTGGCGGTGACTTCAACATCAACATTTTGGAGAGCACACGCGAGGCGGCCGATTTTCAAAAGATTCTTAGCTCTACTGGTTTCACTAATTTAATTAGTACTGCGTCACGCGTGACACTTAATACTGCCTCAGCACTTGACTTAATTATCACGAACGTTGAAAATACAGTACTGCACGCGGGAACATTAGCATCAGGTATAAGTGACCACTGCCCTGTATTTGCTGCATTTGATTGCATTGTTACTGACAAAAAGCGCAAGTTCGAGCCTCTCGTTATTCAGCACTTATCTCAAGCAGCCTTGCAGTCGTTCGGGCATGAAATCAGTAAGTGCGATTGGTCACATGTCACGCGAACGAAAGACGTAAACGAGGCTTATTGCAGATTTGTTGAAACTTTTCTGCGCATCTACGTTAAGCATTTTCCCTTCAAAACCTATAAACAATCTAAAAAGATAAGAAAACCATGGGTAACGCGTGCGCACTTGGATATGATAAAAAATAAAAATAAACTTTATCATCTATTTCTGCGCACACGATGCCCGTCACAGCTGACAGAATTCAAGTCACTACGAAATAAGCTGAACAGCGAGCTTAAGCGTGCTAAAATTACTTATTATCATTCCATTTTTTCTGATATCTCGAAGAAACGCCCAGACGCTGCATGGAAGGTAATGAACTCCGTTTTGGGTCGTGACAAGAAGCATGTAACTCCGGAAAGTATTCTTGTTGACGGTCAACGTGTTACTGGCACCGTGTTGGCTGAACACTTTAATGCATACTTTGTGAACGCTGCCATGCCTGATTATAAGAGGAAATCTGGCAGCATGTCACATACTCAATTTTTGGAATACAGCGTTAGTGACAGTTTGTTTTTAACTCCAACCGATGAAGATGAAATCGTTAGAATGTTCATGAGTCTCACAAACAGCAGGGCCCTAGATGTAAACAATATGCAGATAAAACCCGTAAAATACGTCATTGCCTGTATCTCCTCTGTGCTAAAGCATATTTTCAACCTTGCAATGGTTACTGCTACCTTTCCCGAAGAAATGAAGAAAGCGAAAGTTTCTGTAATATACAAGGAGGTGACCAACAGTGCATGAAAAACTACAGACCAATATCTGTCCTCCCAGTCTTTTCCAAAGGTTTAGAAAAAATTATCTGTAATCGCATAACAAGTTTTTTTTCTAGCAAACATATCCTATCAGACTCGCAATTCGGGTTTCGAAAAGGAAGGTCAACTGAAACAGCCCTACTAACAATGAAAGAATTTATAGTACACAACATCGAAAAGAGACTTTACACGCTAGGCCTGTTCATTGACTTTTCCAAGGCGTTTCGATTCGCTCAGTCATCAGATTCTTGCGGACAAGTTGTTCGCATGTGGTATTCGCGGGAAACCATTAGATTTATTGAAATCTTACTTGCAAAACCGCCAGCAATACGTGTGCTTGCAGGGCTCTAAATCGCCATTTCTTTCTATTTCAAGAGGCGTGCCACAAGGAAGCATTTTGGGACCCCTATTATTCAATTTATATATAAATGACCTCGTAAATATTGATAAGTCAGCAAAAGTTGTCATATATGCCGACGACAGCACCATACTATTTTCGGGGCCTAATGTGGGTGATCTTGTCTCTGAATGCAACAACACACTGTCAACGCTGTCAACATGGTCCAGCCTAAACGAACTAAAGATAACCCAACAAAAACTAAAATTGTTATATTTCATGCAAGAAGCAAAACAGTTCAACTATTAAACCCAATTTCATATGAAGGTCAAAACATTGCTGTGGTAGACGAACACAAGATACTCGGAGTTACTTTTTCCTCTCACCTTAGTTGGAACTCGCATGTAGAAGAGCTATGTAGGAGACTGTCATCAACTACTGGAGCATTATCACGATGTCAACGCTTGCTCCCGACAAAGGTAAAGCTTCAAATATACTACGCGCTCTTCGCATCCCACCTCAACTACTGCAACCTGGTTTGGATCACCACAACTAAACAGAACCTAAATAAAATCTTGCTTCTGCAAAAGAAGATTCTCCGACATATTGCAGATATTCCCTACCTGGCCTCAACTAGAACAGTCTTTCAAGAATACACTGTCATGCGGGTTCAGCACTTATACAAATTTCGGGTCTTACAAGCTTTCTACTTTTCCGACACTTATAAAAAATTCCTGGAAACTATATCCCACCTAAAACTTAATGACACTACCATAAGTACGAGACATACTTTAGCGTGGTTTGTTCCTCATTACCGAACAACATACAACTTACAAGCATTGCACTATAATTTGCCATCTATCCTAAATGAATATACCGAACTTACTACTGCTACACACCGGCAGTTGCGTGAATTTTTTTACGTCTATGTTGTAGCCCTCGCATTGATATGTCTTGACTATGCAAACTTTAGCTTATCTTGTCATACCGCATTCTTCTATTTTCAATATTCTGTGTTTGATCATTACGCGATATTGCTATTCCGTAAAATTTCTATACTTTCTGTACTTTCTGTATTACAAAGTTGTTTATGCTGTACTAAACGTTTAAATGCATAATCTCATTTTGACTCTCTGTATGCTATTGTTATTGCTTGATGTAATTCAAACTGCAATTTTTACAATATTACTCATGTATATTTACGTATGATCTTACAAGCCCATTTTGTACTGTTAACGTCGTATGCTGCCAATTGTAAAGGGTCTTCAGGGACCAAGTCAAGCTGCCTCGAGCAGCTTTTATCCCTGAAGCCCATCCAGAATTTCTCTGGTGAAATAAACTTTGACTTTGACTTTGAGTACAATATGACATAACTGCAGCTGTAAAAAGTCAGTTTTTTCTCCCAGCTTTACGAATCTCATGGTCACCATCTTGAAAAATTCACATTTGAGTTCTTAAAAAAATTGACAGGCCTGGTGACTTCTAATGTGGACCTCATCATTGTTTGCTGAGTGGGGTAAATATATATATATATATATATATATATATAGATATATTGTCATGAACTAATGAATCTTAATAACGGACGCTCTGCTGGCAATGAAGAAGACGATGATGATGGGTGGCTGTTGCAGTAGCTCGCGCACGCCGCTCGCCATTAGCCAGACCTGCCTGATAAAGCACATTTTTCCAAGCTGCGTCTGACCCTTTTTCGACGTACAACACCTCTATTTTAAGTGGTGGAGGAGCCGGGGTTCTCATCAACCTGGAACTTCGCAATCGGACGCTACCATCACCGTTCACCATGACTGCTCCTGGCCCTTCTCAAGCTGCCTTACCAACGACCGTCTACTGTACTGGCGTGCCTCGGCAACGCGACCCACCGATTTTTCGCGGCAACGACGAACAAGACGTCGAGGACTGGCTCGTCGAGTACGAAATCGTAAGCGCTTCCAACAAGTGGAACGCCTGCGATAAGCTCACAAACGTGCGCTTTTACCTCGCTGATGTGGCCAGCCTCTGGTTCAAGAACCACGAAGGCGAAATCATCAACTGGTCCGCCTTCAAGACCACCAGCGCCGCGGTCTTCGGTCGTCCCGCCTTGCGCCGGCTTCGCGCGGAACAGCGTCTTCGTAGTCGAGTACAGCGCAGAGACGAGACCTTTACAAGTTACATTGAAGATGTCTTGTCTCTTTGCAAGCGCGTCGATGAATCTCTAACGGAACGCGACAAAATCAAGCACATCATGAAAGGAGTTGACGACGATACCTTCCAGATGCTCGTCGCTAGAAATCCACAGACCGTCACCGATGTTGTCCACCTCTGTCAGGAGTACGACGAGTTGCGTAAGCAGCGCGTCTCGACGCGCAGGGCCGCTGAAGATACGGTTGAAGTTTCCGCCCTCGTACACGACGTCGCTGCTGATCACACCGTCCTGCTGCCCCACATCAAGCAATTCATTCGTGAAGAAGTTGCGCGTCAGCTTTCTCTTGTGGCCGAAGCATCCGCGCCAGTGACCTCGTTAGACCCACGTCTACGCCAGGTCATTGAGACACAGGTCACGGAGGCACTGCCTCCATCGCCATCTGTCCCTACGCCGCTGACCTACGCTGCTGTCGTTGCTAGACCCCCAGCCCCACCTGTCTCTGGCGCATACCGGGGCACCGGGTCCTCCTACCCTACCACGCTGCCTACATACACGGCACCCCATCCCGTTTCGCCCCCAGCACCTTCAGTCGTTAACCCATGGCGCACCTTGGATAATCGACCCATCTGTTTCGCATGCGGTTTCGTGGGACATATAGCACGCTACTGTCGCCGTCGCAACTTCCAGCCTCCAAACCATGGGAATTCTGCAAATTACCAGGCTGCCCAGAATCCCCAGCGACCATCTTCTCCTATCACCGACTCATTGTCCCCACGACGCCCTGTCGATTCTCGCCGGTCGTTACCACCCCGTCGCCGATCTGTCTCCCCGATGCTTCGGCGCACGAGCCCCGCTCGAGAGGAAAACTGACAGCCGCAGTTCCGGAGGCAAGAACTGCGTCGTCGTCGAAATTTCTAAGACCTCCTCTTTGTCCGACCAACGAAATTGATGTGCTAGTAGAAGGTGTTGCTGTACGTGCACTTGTTGACACAGGCGCCGTCGTTTCTGTAATTAGTAAAAAACTATGTCGCGATTTGAGAAAAGTTACAACGCCGCTTACGAATCTTGCTCTGCGTACAGCCACTTCCCATTTCATCGCGCCGACAGCTCAGTGCACAGCACGCGTTCTTATTCAAGATGTTTGGTACGCCGTCAACTTTGTTGTTCTCCGACGTTCATCTTACGACGTCATACTAGGATGGGATTTCCTTTCTACCCATCAGGCCCTCGTCGACTGCGCTCGTGCTGAACTCACGTTGACGAATCCGTGCCTTGATATCGACCACCACAGTCCCTCGAAAGTGTTTGCCGCAGCTGACGTCCGCATCGCGCCGTTGTCCGCCGTCCTAGTGCCTGTGTTTTCCCCTGCTGCCACTAACTCGACACTCCTGTTCCAACCAACTATACGTAGTGTGCAACACCGAACCATCGTCCTCACGTTTGCCGTCATCAACTTTTCCAATGGTTCGGCGGTACCTTATGCGTGCAACGTTTCTGCTTGCCCGTACATCCTGCTACGCGGCGAGTGTCTGGGAAGCCTCGAGACCTTAAATTGTATTTTCGAAGACCCGATCATCTATCCAGACAAGCCATTTTTAGCGACTTGTGCGATTACACCCGCAACTGACGCCAATGAACCTATGGATGTATTCCGCAAGTCCATTGATTGCAACCTCAAGCCTGGGCAGCAGGAACAGCTGATCAAGCTGCTACAGCGTTTTCGAGCCTCATTTGACCACAATCAGCCTTCCTTAGGTCGAGCGTCATCTGTTGTTCACCGTATAGATACCGGTCAAGAGACGCCATTACGGCAGCGTCCATATCGTATGTCAACTACCGAACGCCGTGCCATCAATGAACAGGTTGACGACATGCTGACACGTGGCATAATCGAACCGTCAAGCAGTCCCTGGGCCTCTCCAGTTGTGTTGGTGAAAAAGAAGGACGGATCCATCAGGTTTTGCGTGGACTACCGACGTCTCAACCGAATCACGCGCAAGGATGTCTATCCGCTGCCACGCATTGATGATGCCTTGGACTGCCTACAGGGAGCCGAATTTTTCTCTTCTTTAGATCTGCGCTCTGGATACTGGCAGGTACCCATGGCAGAGGCCGATCGCGAGAAAACAGCTTTCATCACGCCCGACGGGCTTTACGAATTCACAGTGATGCCCTTCGGTCTCTGCAATGCGCCAGCTACTTTCGAGCGAATGATGGACTCTATCCTTCGAGGCCTCAAATGGAACGTTTGCCTTTGTTATTTAGATGACATTGTCGTCTTTTCAACTGATTTCGCAACCCATTTAACCCGCCTCGAGAAAGTCCTCGCATGTATTTCTGCCGCGGGGCTGCAACTGAATCTGAAGAAGTGCCATTTCGCCGCTCGAAGGCTTACGATCCTTGGCCACGTGGTTTCAAAAGACGGCATTCTTCCTGACCCTGCCAAACTTACAGCCGTTTCAGCGTTTCCGAAACCGACCACCATGAAAGAGCTCCGAAGCTTCATAGGCCTGTGCTCTTACTTCCGGCGCTTCGTCCGCAATTTCGCGACGATCATCGCTCCTTTGACCAAGCTCCTTGCCGGCTCTAGAGACCTTTCAGTCTGGTCTGCCACCTGTGACGATTCTTTCAATGAACTGCGCCGCCTCCTCACGTCGCCGCCTATTCTGCGACACTACGACCCATCGGCACCCACAGAGATCCACACCGACGCTAGTGGTGTCGGGCTAGGCGCTATTCTTGCACAGAAGAAAGACGGCTTTCAAGAATACGTGGTTGCCTGCGCAAGCCGAACTCTTAGCAAAGCTGAAATCAACTATTCCGTCACCGAAAAGGAATGCCTAGCCATTATTTGGGCGATAGAGAAATTTCGACCTTACTTGTACGGGCGCCCTTTTGACGTCGTCACTGACCACCACGCCCTCTGCTGGTTGTCGTCACTGAAGGATCCAAGCGGTCGCCTCGCCCGATGGGCATTACGCCTCCAAGAATATAATATTCGCGTGGTCTATCGGTCCGGCCGGAAACATTCGGACGCGGACACCCTATCCCGTTCGCCCCTACCCCCTGACCCGGACTGCAGCGAAAGTCTAACCTGTGATGCCACTGCCGTCACCACCGCCGACATGCCATCTGAGCAACGCAAGGACCCTTGGGTTGCTTCGATTCTAGACATCCTGTCTGGGCAGACGGCTTCCCCCCCTTCTCGCACGTTGCGTCGGCAAGTGGAGCACTTCACCACTCGCGACGACGTGCTGTACCGACGCAACTACGCACCTGGTGGACGTCAGTGGCTACTCGTGATTCCACGTCATCTGCGATCCGAAATTTGTTCCACGTTTCATGACGACCCCCAATGTGGCCACGCAGGTTTCCTGAAGACTTATTCGCGCATACGTCTCCGATATTACTGGCGTGGCATGTACCGTTTTATACGGCAATACGTTCAGGCCTGCTCGACGTGCCAGAGGCGAAAAACTCCCCCTTATCACGCCAGCGGTACCTTGTTACCCTTACCATGCCCATCCCGACCATTCGACCGCGTCGGAATTGATATCTATGGTCCCCTTCCCAACACTGCTGACGGTAACCGCTGGATCATAGTTGCCGTCGACCATCTCACGCGGTATGCCGAAACTTCATCCCTTCCCTCGTCTACAGCAAAAGACGTTGCGACTTTCGTACTTCACAACATCGTATTACGTCATGGAGCACCTCGGGAGTTACTGAGCGATCGTGGTCGCGTATTCTTGTCAGACGTCATCACAGCATTGCTGCGTGAGTGCCACGTCGTTCACCGCACTACAAGCGCCTATCATCCCCAGACCAATGGAATGACAGAGCGCTTCAACCGCACCCTTGGTGACATGCTGTCCATGTATATCTCGTCAGATCACTCCAATTGGGACCGAGTGCTCCCGTTTATCACGTTCGCCTATAATACCGCCATTCAAAGCACTACTGGGTTCTCTCCTTTTTTCCTCCTTTATGGACGCGAACCTTCTTGCACTATGGACACCATTCTTTCGCACAAACCTGACTCCTCAGAGTCCACGACTTTGTCTCAAGCCGCTACATACACTGAAGAATGCCGCCAACTGGCAAGATCATTTACAACGCAAGACCAAGGACGCCAAAAGCACCACCATGACGCATCAAATGTTACTACTTCCTACGATCCAGGTTCACTCGTCTGGCTGCATGTCCCTTCTGCTACACCTGGCCTTTCTACCAAGTTGGTCCCCAAGTATCACGGCCCATATCGTGTGCTACAAAAAACGTCACCAGTGAATTACCTCATTGAGCCACTGGAACCATCTTCTGACCAACGGCGTCGTGGCCAGGAAATTGTACACGTCTCGAGACTTAAGCCCTGCTACGACCCTCCCGTGTTTACTTGTCCATAGGTCGCCAGGATGGCTCCTTATTTCGCGGGGAGTAATTGTAATGAATTAATGAATCTTAATAACGGACGCTCTGCTGGCAATGAAGAAGACGATGATGATGGGTGGCTGTTGCAGTAGCTCGCGCACGCCGCTCGCCATTAGCCAGACCTGCCTGATAAAGCACATTTTTCCAAGCTGCGTCTGACCCTTTTTCGACGTACAACACCTCTATTTTAATATATATATATATATATATATATATTCAAATCTAAGCTTTCCTTCTCAAGCTGCTCGAAATTTGGTCTTTCGTAGATAAAAAGTGAATGTTTGTTTTTCTTGTCCTGCTCCGAACTTGAGATTTAGTGCTCCAAAGGTAACATTAAGCAGCTCCAAAAACTGCCTCAAATTTTATTTCGGCTATTGCCCCCCTGGCAAATTTTGAAGCAAGGAATTTAACAGCGAAGTTTTAACCTTGATTTTTAACAATTAACTATGAAATGTTGACAGTGAAACTTGTAGGATTAGAAACCTCCGACAACAGTTTGTGAATATAGCTCATGCCATTGTTTCTCTTTATTGTCGAGAATATATCTACGTGCGGCTGATCTGGAGGCGCACGCTCGCTTTCTTTACAGCCTGCATACAGGAAGGAGGCTTCGCTTCTGCCTAACCCCGCAATCGCGCTCTAAAGTAACTCTCCGCCGTCCTTTGTAAAAAATACTAGCGCACTGAAATAATCTTGAGGTTCATTTCGACTGTTGCACTTCCTGGTGGTACCAAGAAAATAGAAACATGGTTGGAAGCATATATGCAAACTCTTTCGGATACTTCAAGAAAATAGTAAATTCATAAATATTCCATTCTGCACGCATGTACCATTGTGAGTTGCGTTAAGAAGGCTCAGTAACGTGATCCGTCACCAACTGGCAGAAGAAATGACAGACAACGTAATTTTTGTTGAGCGAAATTGTTTTGGAAACGTTTACTTCGAATCCACATGCTGGCAGCTAGTGCCCATGAAAATAACAATTTTGCACCTTTTTCTTTAAGGTATCACATTTTGTGCCCAATGAAATAAGTACTTAAAAAGGTGAAATCTAAAACATAGCAGGGATTGCTACTTTTTCACAAGTAGGCGCAAATAGCAATTACAATAGTAGGAGTAATCCCAATATTAACAATAATGTCAATAACAATATTAATTTTTCAAAATCAAAACACAAAAATTACAAACATGGTAGGGCATGTCCTGATACAGTTTTGTAAAGTAGTTTTAGTACAGGAAAAAAGCCCAAGCCAAAGTACACCCCACTGACTTTTTGCAAACATACAAAATCTCAGGACCAGACAAGTACAGATGCAATCTTTAGTGAAGATGAAAAGATGTGAAACATTTTCATATAAATAAGGCTCGCCATAGACGCAGGGGAATGATAAAGTTTCAAAAAATCAGAAAACGTTCTCATCAGTGCTAATATAATTTCATTGCGACTAAAGAAATAAAGCACTGTTGGTAAAGTTCTGTCGTGATGCTTTTAGCTGAGGTAGCAGCATTGTTTCCAACCAGAAATGCTTTTGTGTGTGCTTGTAAGCAAACCCCGATGGCATGTCATTCTGATCCGTTGACATTTTTATTTCATTAACTCGAAGAATCCGAAGAAACATTTCACAATTAGCGCCAACCCTTCTGCGTGACTCATGTCCACGCTTTTCGGACAGACCAGTAGCAGTGAATATTTAATGTATGGTTCAAGAATCAACTGCAGATTGCCAAGAATTTTCGTTCGAGGAAGCTAATTTGCTGATATATTTATGAAGTCGCCATAATGGAAGGCTTTGGGAATTTTCACCAAGTGGAGATCTTTAACGTGCACCTAAATCACATAACCTACCACACGAGCCTCAAGCATTTTGGAATTCTTGAGGCTTGAGGTCTTAAAATAATGTGCAGAAAATGAAATAATGTACAACAACCTCCAGAAAACAGCGCTTCAAGATAGGTAAGAGTGCACTTAATGTTGTAAAAGACTATGTCTAATAAAGACAGATAATAACCGTGGAGCCAAACCACGAGACGGAAGTAACTAGAAGAATAAGAATAGGGTGGAGCATATTTGGCAGCACTGTCAAATCATGACCGGTACATTGCCATTATCCCTCAAGAGAAATGTATATAACAGATGCTTCTAGCCGGTACCTAAATGCGGAGCGGAAACCTGGAGACTTTCAAAGAGGGTTCAGCTTAAATTGAGGATGACGCAGTGAGCAATAGAAAAGGAAATGGTAGGTGTAACCTTAAGAGACAAGAAGAAAGCAGAGTGGTATATGAAAAAAACCGGGGTTAAGAATAATATATGTACGTCAATTAGGCTGTAGATGCCGTATAATCTTTGAATATTATGTCTAGACATATCATTTACTTTCGTCGTCCATTAACGTCACGTGATACCAAACTTGGTATCTGTGGAGCCAACAAAATGGCCGCGAGGGCGCTATGAGTTTAGAATTTAATCATGTTATACATCACACGCATATCAATATTATCATGTTTGGACGTGTCATTTACCTTTGTCATCTGTTCACATCAAGTGTTACCAAATTTAGTATATGTGGAGATTGCGAAAATGGCTACGAGCACATCGTAAGTGCGGTATGTTGCCACGTTCTTACATGACACGCAAGTCACGATTATCATGTTTACACCAGTCATATACCTTCGTCATTCATTGACGTCCCATAATACCTAATTCGGTATTTCGGTATATATACGTCATTACTTGTAAATATAATGTAGAATGGAAGAAAGAAGTTGACGAAACATAAGTTGCCAATAGCAGGGTCTGAACATGCGATAAAATTTCTTTTCGTCCACTTTTGTTTCTTCGCAATTACGTTAGGGTGAATTCAATGACATTCCTTATACTTTCCCTTGCAATATTGCCTGATAGTCCTGATTTGTACTTTTACAGCGAAAGCTGTAAAACGATGTGCGGCGTCGTAGTTTTCCGCCGTTGTTGCCGTTGTCCGTATACACTACCTTAAAATAAAAAAAAACACAATACGAAAGACACATTGAGGCTAGACTTTAGGCTTGCATTCTTTTGTTTTTTTTCGCCGTTTTTTTCTGACATGGTATTTAACAAAACTTTAGCTTACGTATATATATAGCGTACAAAATATAACGGGACCAGTCGAAAAATGTACAATGAACATTACAAAGTAAATCTCATACAAGACAATGTTTTAGGTGGTATTTGAGTAGCTCATTTTGTGAACTCAGCATACCAGTCTGGCTGAGTTTGCAGTTGGTTAAAAAAGTTCCTTAGCCACACAGTCATTAGCACAAAGTGGCATCGCGAGGACACCATTGGTTCCGCACACCTATGCAGAATGCAAATTTTTCATAAACTCTGCGTGCCCATTACCATCAGCACATCTACTGGCATGTTAATGCATTTGGGTGGTACGAGGAAACGGATGCTATGAGAATATGAATCGAGGTGTTTTTAAAGCCCTCTGCAGGACGTCCCAAAAAAGATGGCGTCCTTACAACTAATAAAGCAATGTTCTATTCATTCTGAAACTTGGCAGAGGCTGCAGGTAATATAATTATGCGTTTGGTGTTTAACCAGGCTTTTACAGGTATTCTTTTTGTGTGCACTTTGTAATAAAATTTCTTGGTTATTGATGAAATAGGTGTTTTCCTTACGCGTACTAGCACGTTGACCAGAAAGTCCAATATAATGAGCGGTAAAGTGGGGCCGAAAAGAGCGCACGTTCTACAGCATAATATAGGTGTTTTGTTGAGCTAAAGACCGAGTACTATTTGGAAAAACTGTCAGAAAACGCAGTAACTTGTATACTTCACGCACAAAACCTTGCAGATAGCGAAGTGATGTGAAAGTAGTAGGTACCACTATATTTGGTAAAACATCTGCAAAAACCACTTGCACGAATGTTCGAATCATTGGATGATTATGGTCATGAGAATAGGAAAAGCGCCACACCGGTTGTATAAAAAAACGTATACCAACCCAAGACTACCTGCGCAGACAGGTCTAAAAACAATCGGTTTATAGGTTTATAACAAAATAAAGGTAGCAAGTATACGGTAAATATTTTGTGTGTAGACCATGGAACAACAAATAATTTGAAGTATGTAAAATATTTTTGCTGCCAGAAGCAGGTTGCATGCTTTATTTCGGCCAAAGATGGAGAGGTTATTAGTTCTAAACGTCAGAGCAATGCGCTTTAGGGTGAGTAGAAGTTGTTTCACATATTGTGCAGTTGAACGACATGCATTTAAGTGAATGCCTAGGAATTTGGCGGAACACGAGACCAACCTTTACCCTGAAAATACCCTGAAGATAGGTTGGTTTATATGTCCAGACAAACCACAGTCTTAAGCTTTTAGCAAAGTTCATTCATGGCCTTGAACTTTTTGCTAATTCTTCGATCGTTGACATCACCATTTTCTCAATAGAAAAATATGTGAAAACGAAAGTTGGTCATCCGCATACGCCAATAACTTTATCTGATTCCGATAAGCACTGGAACCGCGGACGTTGTTTATTCACTTACACTTAAGTTCAGTGGCTCCAAGTAAAGAGCAAAAAGCACTAGCGACAATGAACAGCCTGGTTTCACAGACGAGTGAAGAAACAGGAGTTTTGAAAGACAGCCATTAACAATAAACGAGTTGAAAATTTATTGTAGCATGGTTTCACAATATTGTATATCCAATGTTGGCATGTTTGAAAAGAGAAAATAGAAAAGAATGGCGAACTTCATCAAAGGCTTTCGGTAAGTCTAGTCTTAGTATTGCCAGTTGTTCATGTGAGTGTGAACAATGTTCCACTACTGTGCGACAAAAGTGTATATTATTCTGCATTGACTGACCTTTTTTATCACACGTCTGATGGACACCAACATGTTGTGACATTCCAAACTGAAGACTCTTTGAAAGTACCTCTGTAAAAATGTTGTAGTCAACGTTGCACAATGTAATTGGTCTGTAGTCATCAATATGACGCAGTTTTTTTATCTGAGCACTTTATGATTAGAACAGTGTTGCGTTTAGTAAAAGAGCGAGGAAGCATCTCCATATTCAAACTCGGCGAGCTAATGTCAAGCAGTGCAGGGCACAGTACTGATTTTATTGATCTGTAAAACTCGTCAGACATGCCACCAGGTCCTGGCGGTTTCAGCGTTGGTATTCGTTAAACGGCAAGTTCTATTTCTCCTTTAGTAAATGGCCCACTGATCGATTCACATTCTTTGTCAGTTAGAGAAGTCACAAATGACAAAACTGGGACACCCCAACTTTGTTTTCGTTTTGAGAAAAGGCGTTGAATAAATCTTTGCAATAAGTTTTGAAATGCAATGTAAGTACACTGCTATAATTGACCAATATTCCTCTTTGACGTGTGGGCTCCCTTGAATGCAAAATACGAGTATTGCGAGATCGAACACAGACACCTCTACAACGTAAAGCGTCTCCTCTAGAGTTCGTTTTATTTGTTAGCTATTCCGGCTGTATCGCGACCAGGGGCCTCACGCTCAAATTCATACAGCCATGCCGGTGATTGAGAATTATTCGCAAACTTGTCCTGGGCACCCTCGATGTCGGGACCAGAATCGCGTTATTATGAGTAATAAAGCGTTTTAGAACAGCAAAGGAAAATTCGGGCATCACACAGTGCAAATAGCGTAACGAGGGGGTCGTCCAATGCCCCACCTCATTACAAAAACTTGTTTTTGATTACCCAATAACCGTGGCGCATACCCACTTTATACATAATTCAAAATCATTAGTCACTGCATGAACAATGGGCACAAAATTACCTGAAAGTGCTTATCGGATACAACGCTTCATAATGAAACGCAAAAAGAGCAAAGTGAATGCGGCTATACTACCTTGGAATTATTCTTACGACCCTGAAATTACTACCCTGAAATATTGTCATAGTGGTTATCCAGCAAGTGTGCGCCACAGTTACCCATTGGGTGTTTAGAAAAGGCCCTGAAAGCCCGCTCTTCTAGCTTTCGCTCTGTCTCAGCTTAGATCTTGTTAGCAAACTTTCCTTAGACACGCTCTATGTCGGGAAAAGAATCGCGTTATTATGCATGAGTAATAAAGTGTTTTAGAACAGCAAAGAAAAACCCAGGTGTCACACAATGTGAATAGCGTAACAAGTGGGTCGTCAAATAGCCCAACCCATTACAAAAACTTGTATTTGATCACCCAACAACTGTGGCGCATAGCCACTTAAGGCATACTTCTTTATCGTCGTCAGCCACTGCATGAATAATTTGCAAACTACTTGCAATTTTTTAGCGGATACAACGCTTCATAGAAAATTACGAAAATCTGCAAAGCAAATGATGCTCTACTACCCTGAAAATAATAATAATAATGCCATAGTGCGTACACCGCAAGTGTTTGATTGATAGATAAGTAAGGTTTAACGTTCAAAAGCACCATATGATTATGAGACACCTTAGTGGAAGGCTCCAGAACCCTGAAAGTGTGCTTGCAGTGTTTACCCAATGAGTGTTTAGGAAAGGCTCTTAAAGGTCACTCTTCTAGGTTTTACTCTGACTCTGCTGCGCTTTGCGCGCAAGCCTGGCTTTTTCTAATAAAACGAGGCCCTAAATCCACAAGACTCCTTCCGGTGTGTATATACAATCACAAGCTGCATAGGCGCAACGTTAAAAGGTTCGATGGAGTACAGCAAACAGAAAGCATCGAAGCACTTGCGTAATTTTCTGTTATCAATGTTCCATTATACTTGGAACATAGTGCCTACGCTCAGTATGAATAGGTATGCTTGAGGTTCGACCTTCAATAAAGTCGGTTTTCTGCTGGCGCCTGCGTTCATGTTCCTTCGTGATGAAGCGTTCTCCATGAAAATAATCACAATAAATAGAAATTCATAAAAAAATTAGTCCCACAATAAATGTTTTCAAGTAATGAACATTTATATATATAGTTTCTGCTGTATAATTTCATTCGTTCTTTCCTTTTTTTGCGAAGCAACTCCCGTAAATTTATTTACTTGTTTTAGGTGATGCTGCAGCACAGATGCAGCACAGAAGTACGGACGCTGCAGCACAGAAGTACGGACCAATGTTCAACCCATGTTTGAAGCTGCTGAGGGCCAGACGGCACAACTGTTTCACCAGTCGCAAACCGCAGGTGATCATCATCATGGAAGTAACATGCTCTTCTGTGAAAAGTGAAGCCGAAAAAATGTGCGCACGAGCTAGGCAGAATAGTCGATTGGTATGGCTACGGGCAGATGACTGCTAGCATCGCCCCGCCTCATAGCGCGCACTACGACTGCTCCGGCGCCGACCACAACGCTGCTCAGCCACGCAAGCTGAGGACCGTCGGTGGATACGTGATCTACCCGGTCTTCGTCGTGTTCTGGCTACTGTGAAGGCTCTACACGTGTGAGTTCGCCATGGTGGTGTTCGTTTTCCGCGGTGTCCACAGCGCTCGCCTCGAAGAGTGCCACAATGGCCACTTCTCGGTTGCCTGCGGCAGCTTCGATTAAATCGTTGGCGTCCAATGGGGACCCTGACGCGAACCTGCTCATGCGATAGAAACACCACAAGCCGGCCTTCGACATTATCTCCAAGGCGCTCAAGTATGACACGGAAAATGACAATCTCAGAGTTGGCCATCGACCTCTAACGCAAGGGTATCGAGAAACTACAGAAACGCATCGCCATCCAAGTCTCTCAAGGAAAAGGTCCTAGATGGGCTCGAGCGCTTACGCTTACTGATAAGATGAAGGTGAACCTCGACATGGGCAAGGCAACGCTCGACTTCTTACAGAGCAAGGTCAAGATAGATCACCTCGGCAATGACTTGCCCTGGCATGTGGGCGAGGTCCGGCCTCAGGCCAACCAGAAGTGCCGAGCATGGCAGAAAGCGGCACCCGGCCACGACGCAGCCGCGAAACCTGGAATCTCACTCGTCGCTAAAGATGGCCGAGAATTCGGTCTTGACAGCCAAGTGAGTGACAGGCATCGGTGCTGCCTGCCGCCGCCTCTGTCGCCGCGTTCGGTTGTTACACAGAGGAACCAGGCCGCAACGGCATCGCGGCCACATGGCGACGCAGGCATTCGCCCCCCACAGCCCGGACAATACCCCAGAACACAGTGGTCGGAGGGTGCTTGGAGGACGGTCAAGTCCCCATCACGGGTTTCTCGACCAGCAACCAATGAAGCTGAATCAACGCTAACCAGCAGCAACCAAACGCAACACAACCCAAGGGTCAGCAGCCACCTTCTGCTTCAGTGCGGCCCGGCTCCCGACGAGGATCGTTTTGTGGCGGTAGCGAAAGATGGTGGGACACTAAAGGGCGTAAACTTGTCACTCGCCCACATGAGCCTCGACAGGATCGTAGACGGTGGGCCTTAGGGGCTTTTCAGTGACATTGCTGACCAAGAAGTGACCAAGCAGGCACCCAGAGAAATGGTGATCCTGCCCACAGACAGGCAAGAGCTGTTCACAGGTCTTAGAGCAACCGCCCAAGGGTTTTGGTACTCTTTTAGCCAGTAGAACGGGAAGACGATGCTGGCCAAGGCAGTCGCCCATGAATCCCACTCTACGTTCTTGATCATCAGCGCAGCCTCGATAACTATAAAATACATTGGTCAGGGAGAGAAGCTGGTTTGAGCTTTGTTCTCTTATGCATGAGAACTGCGGCCTAGCATTATCTTCATTGACCAGGTTGACTCTATGCTGAGCGAGAGGAAGGACCATGAGCATAAAGCTACGCGGAGGTTGAAGACAGAGTTCCTCGTCAAGTTTTGATGGACTGCACACAGGGAGTGAGGAGCAGATTCTTGTCAGGGGGGCCCCGAACAGATCTGTACAGCTCGACGACGCTGCTCTCAGGCGTTTCGCGGAGCGGGTCTACGTGACCCCTACTTGACGAGAACAAGTAGCTAGTGCTTCTGGAAAAAGGGCTCAGGAATCATAATAGACCGTTGTCGCTAGACAAGCTCAGGCACCTGTCAAGGTTACCAGTGGCTACTTGGGAAGTGACCTAACGCCGTCAGCCAAAGAGGCCACTCTGGGGTCCTTAAGAAAGCTCAATCCTGAGCAAGTCTGGTGTGTCGATTCACAAAAGATGCGAAACATAACGCTCAAAGACTTCATAACCTCACTCAAGAAGGTCCGCTGCAGCATGTCGTCACAAAGCCTAGAATTTTACGAGCGCTGGAACCAGGAGTTTGGTGACATGACCGTTTGACGTTATCCTCAGCGCACGTCGTCGTGTCTACCGACATGTTCTATGTGTGAGTTGGGTATCCGAATAGCGCAAGTTCACAAAGGCACGCCAAAAACACTATCCTCATCAGACTGTGCTTGTGAATTGACGGATTTCGGTGGAGATCCAGCTAGCCATGCTGCCCCGATGCTGCCATTTCCACAATATCATTGTATTACCTTGTATCGGTATACATATATATTTTCGTATCTCTAGGATGTATATTGTTGTTCTCGATATATCCCTGATATACTATTAGGTTATAGCATTATTCTCGCTTACAGTGCGACAGTTCGCAGATTGAAATCTTGGATCAGCTTTGTTTTACGGGGTCTTTAGTGATTTCACTTATTTGATAGCGTTTGTTATTTATGTATGTAATGTTAATTATTATGAATGGTGTTTTTTCTATATTTGTGTTTATTCCTGTTCAAGCGAGACTCCTTGAATATAGCTATAAATTCGTGTTGTGTAAAATTCTTTAGTTCATTTAATTTTATGTTTCTCTTTAGCCTAGGTAATGTTATCATGGTGAACTTCACGTTAGTTTGATTGTGAAATCTCTATCGATCACTACAAATCTGTAAGGGAAGTGTCGGGTGGCACACGTATATTATGGGTTCACATTGCATATGACAAATCTGGTATTGTATAACATGACTACATGGTGAACGTAGCTGCCAGACGCAAACGTTAAAATGATTAATGCATGTCATGTAAGTCATGACCAAACGCCATGCTTATGGTGCGTTCGCGCTCGTTTCGCAAGCTTTACATATACCTAATCAGGCATACGAAACGTCAATAGATCACGAAGGTATATGACTGGTATAAACATGATAATCGTGATATGCGTGTCATGTATGAACTAGGCAACAAACCACACTCACGATGTGCTCGTGGCCATTTCGATAGCTCCACATATACCAAATTTGGTATTAATTGACGTGAAGAGATGACAAAGGCAAATGACACGTCCAAACATAATAATCTTAATATGCGTCTAAGGTAAAACATGAATAAATTCGGCACTCATAGCGCTCTCGTGGCCATGTTTCTGGCTCCACTATACCACCTTCGGTATCACTTGACGTTAATGGACGACAAAAAATAAATGAGATGTCTAATCATAATAGTCAGGACATTTATTGCATGTACGGCATAATTGACGTCCGCCTCGTAACGTTGTGTTGATTTTAAAGTGACACAATAGTCTTCCTCGTTCGTGCTTCACATATCATCGACTCCCAATGTACGTGAGACATGCCAAGTTGCTTATGTTATTTGTTATGTTGTAATAGTAATACGTCTCGAGTTCGTCGCTTACTTTCCATAGGAGCTTTGTGAGTCTGGCAAAAAAGCAGCCTCATTAGGAGTGGCATTATGAATATGAACATATACCCGTCACACAGTAACTAAATTCACTGGACTAGTGAATCTACGAACTGCACATTTCTCTATTTGTTTGCCTTGTGCTCTCATTGTTTTTCTTTTGAAAATTGAATTGTGCAAGAGCATTGCATTAGAATAAAAAATTCGGCAAATCAAATGTGCCTTGAAAATCCATGTTAAGCTAATACTGCGATTGGAGGGTGGCCGTTGTAATTTTTTTTATTGAGCGAAACGTTTCTAACGTAAGCACGTCTAAGGGGTTCTTTGCTTGAACTGTTAACACAGATAAAATAAAATTAAACTTGCACACAAAGGAGCAAGCCAATCTCGCTTTTTAATGCTTTGAGCTGTGGACTCTACAGTTCGTCATGTTTCATGCGGTTTACGATGACTGCTGCGATGATTGAGGAAAAAGGTTCTTACGTAAATGCATCTAAGGTGTTTTTTGGGTGAGCCGTTAACACATATACGATAAAAGTAATGTTTGCATATGAGGGGCCCAGCCAATCTTGCTTTTCCAGTGCCCCTAGAAACCAAAGATCGCTTCAAGGCCCTTCACTGCAGCGTCTCTCATAATGATGCCATGGTTTTGGGACGTTACACCACACGTATATATCCAGAGTAACAGAAATTAACTTCCAACAGAAGAGTTGGGTGCATTGCTATCTGTAAGTGCTTACACCTTAGTACATACAGCCTGCTCATCCCAATTTAAATACCGATTATTGAAAATAACTGCTCATTTGGAATGTAAAAGATACGGTTAAACTGAACGACTCTGTAAAAAAGAGATCCTATTATGACATCACGTTCCTT
>WOVY01006151.1:0-14103 GCA_013436015.1 Rhipicephalus annulatus | reverse complement strand
TTTTGCAGATCTTGTAAAGCTACAATAAAACAGTTTGAGTTTATGAGCATTAAGTGAAACCTGTCTTAAGATTAATTAGCGATATAAGTGGCGTGTACAAATGTGTACAATATGAGAGAATTGCAAATGATTCATACCGTCTCTGGCTTCTTCTTAGGCTTTTTAACAGAAGAAACGTCTTCAAAGAACGCCACACGACCTCCTTTGACGCTCGCAAGCTCCTGCAAGTGTGCAGCAGCAAACAAAATCTTCAAAATGCAACCTAAGCAAGGGCAAGTTGCCAGCATCTTTTGATTGCTATGGTACTTCCGCCAGATGGCTGTTGATTGACAGTCGACCATGTCTACTTGAACCTTGTAATATAGAAGGAGCTTCAACTCTGCTTGTCTCGGCAAGAAAGCCTTTAATACAAGTGTTACAGCAGTGAAATAGCTTTTCTGAAGCTCAGCATTGCCTTTAAACTACCATGTAAACATTTGGACAAAAATTATGAAATTTCAGGCATACAAAAGCACATTTTCTCTACATTAAGGTGTTATTTTCATTTTTGTATGTTGACATAAACCTTGACCAAATTGAGTTAAAATAATTGTTACACTATTGGTATCAGTACGACACTTGCATAATATAGTTAGTGCATACAGTTATGGTACGAATGAAGTGGGGACCCTACCCTTTCCAAAGCTTCCACTTCCTCAGACTTTTTCTTGAGCTCCTCGTGGACATACTGCAGCCGGGATAGTTCCTGGACCTATGTCAATCGTGCCGGAAAAAAAACTGTACCATTACTATCTATACAATCTTGCAGAGGTTGTTTTCAGCACTATACAGTACTGATCACAAACGAATTTCAAAGCTAAAAGAGCAATTTGGTGAATTTTTTTTCCAATAAAAGCCTCACACACATAATAAACAAGATGGCTACAAAGAGTAAACAAAGTTGCATGTACATATGCGATACCCTTCGAATGCAAGTAATATTTACTTGCAGTATTTGCCTCTATAATGTACCCAATGTCGTAATGCAATATAGGTCAGTTCATGGATTTCCTCACTTTTTCTCGCTCATACATTCCTCAGTTTTTCTCACGTATGGGAGGGCACATTAAGTGGGCTGAAGAAGTACCTGGCTTTCCAGTTTCTCGACAATGGAAGTATCCAGCTCTGGGTTCGACTGAAGCCTTGCGTTGGCGCTGTGCTTAAGAAAGACGAGTTTCTGGATAATTAAAAGGGAAAAAAAGTATCAGAGTATACGCACAACAACACTCAGTATGCTTACCCTTAAACACTCAGACCTTAAAATACCTAAAACCAGATATCTAACCCAGATCGGTATAAGAAAGTAAATGAAAAATTAGTCTTGCAATAGATGCAGTGTTAGGAATAAACCTTTACAACAAATTTTCGCATATAACAAGCTTATTTGTGGCTAGCTGTAACTGTTTATAAACAAGGTTTTAGTGCGAACAGTTTGCAGGTTAGCACGCCATATGCTTACCTCAGCAAATCAAATTCCGAAATGGTGCTGCTGCAGTAAATCAGAATTTCTGAAACGGCGTTGTTACTCAAATGGTACAACTGAGTGAAGTTTGTTAACTTTGATGCCCTAGTCCTGGCAATGCGTAAGTGGGCGATTCCACGGGAGATCAAACCAAGCATGGCTGGTCTAGCTTTTCGAATTTCTTCAAAATTTTATATATTGTTGCCTGATGAGTGGAAAGAAGAGGTAAGGTCTTCTTTTAACCCAGCTACGTTGGCCCTTCTAGATATCATAGGAGTATAGAAGCCTCCCACAAACTTAACTGCAATTGTCTTTGCCCGAAAAGTTTTACTTCGAAGCACAGTAAATCAATCATGATGAAGAGGTGGAATGCCACGCTTGCCTGCCTTGCTGTTATTCCCGAATTCGGCGACGAATTAAACAAACTATACTTAAGATACATGTACCTCAAATTTGTTTAGCTAAATCCAGACGTATTTTCACTTAAGCACGAATAATTTTTTTATTCTCTGCGTAGTGTAGATGTTTTTTATAACAAATCCTAATCTCGACCTAGAAAACGCTTTTTTTGTCTACCTTGCAGGTCTTTATTTCAAGAACGCCTAAAACAGAGTTGTAAATTTCGGATTACTTTCCCAGTATGCTGGTTTATAAAACTGCCAAAGCTTATGTTGATAACACTTTTCAATAAAAAGATACAGTCACGTTAGCTTCAAGACAGAAGCATGCAATAGAAAACTTCTGACGACAATTACAAAAACACCATTTTTGACATATCTTAAACTTTCGCCACTACCCTTCACATCATTCTCTTGCACATCAGCTTTCGCAATCAGTAAAAGTACGTTGTATAGTGTGGTTTCACTAGCAGTTATGACCTGTCAATGCCCTTGAGCAACGATAGACAATTGTAGATCAAACTTCCGGCCCGCTAAGTATTGAATGCAGACTTATACTTCAGTTTTTTAAAACGCAAGCAGCTCTGTAATAGTTGATGGCTGCACTAAGGACGCCAATTCTGAAATAATTCGGTCAGGTATTCGGTCATGAGTACTGAAGTAACGAGCAAGTGAAAGTGCACAGTTTGGTGTGTTCAAACGTGTCTGTATCTACAACGATTAACTCAACTGGGAGACCAATGGCTTTTGTTCCGCCTTGCAGAAATCTGCCCAGAATAATCAGCCAACTCATTTCTTTCATCTGTAAAACAAACGTAGCAATTGATTTACATGTATGCTTTTATGGTTGTAAATGTGTTTCTTTCTACTGCTGTAGGAATCGCACGGTTTAGTTGGGCAATGCTTGCCTTTAGCAGTGTCCCCCTTGGACAACTTCAGTATTGTTGAAATAAACTCAGTACGAAAGACTAAATTTTAATTGCATTAACTCTGCCATGTAAATAAACGTGTTTTGGAGCACAAATTGTTTTGTATATTTGGCATTGAGTCTCACTACTCACGTGAATGCAAGTCGCTGCTTGTTTCTGGCATAGCACCGACACGTCAATAAAGTCTGTTAGCTGTCGGGATGCGGGTATTGAAATGGCGACAAATCGCAAAAAAGTGAATTTTCGTAAAAGTGTAGTATCCCGGCATTCAAACATTTATTTATCTTCCGGCGAAATCTGAACTCTGTATTCAACGTCAAATTATTTTTTTAAAAAGCAGCGTTTTGCATGCCTAGGTGGAAGCCAAATGACGGAAAATTGGCTAATTATGTTCGAAGTTCGTGCACTCGAAACTTCTGAACACAGCGACTGGGCGCCGCCATCTTGGTGTTGTTTTGAAGCTGCTTTATTTGGGCAACTTTTCCCTATCTTCAAAATGCCGCCGGTGCAGCGAGAGCGACGATACCATTCTATTTTCCGAAGGTCACTTGCGAGCACGTGATTGGTCAAAGCGCAAGCTCGCCCCGCGCGCTGACCTTCTATTGGTACCCCGCGTTTGTCTTGACTTTTTTTTTCCCGGTCTCGCGTTGTGATCGCGCACTCGCTCTGTTCGGGGTTTCGGCTGCACCGCAACGTTCTTCAGGTTCGCAACTTCACTACTGTATTTGAACAACTGCGATTATTGAGCTGCTCAAATGTCTGAGGACATTCATCTGATGAAAACTATACAAAGTGTATTCGGCAAGAAATGATGGTGACCCTGGAATGTCCTAGAAAAATTGGCGAGGCATGTTCTGCAATAGCCGCTGGACGGATTGAACACGCATCTGCATCCAGCGTGGACCCCTCCAATGCCAGCACAGAACTCATCATAAATGTGGAATTGCCTGTTGACGCATCAAATACAGCGCCCCGGCCCACTACATCTAGCACGTGTGCCTCGTTCAGCCATGCCTGAAGTGCTGCCGCGGAATGCATCGGGGTTCGTCGGTTGGCACTTTGTGTACGAAAACGCATCTTGGCACGTGTAGTGTGTATATTTTGTTGGTCCAAGCCTCGAGCGTTATCAGAAAAAGTGTCCATAACATTTTCTTATCGGCTGAAGAAAATAGCCAGCGTGCACCAAGTGCGGCCGACGTGAAAAAACACTTGGCGTCGTCGAAAACTGAACGAAAGTTTGAACTTCTCGGCGTTGACACGAAACGGGAGAACTTCAGTGATAATGAAACACAATTCTCTATGGTACATTTGAGCGTGTTTAATTACCTTCTCAAACTTATGATTTGTGCCGACTGCGGCGACAGTGTCCAAGAAGCAAAGAAAAGAGGACTTTAGTGTGAAACTCATGAGGGCATGTTAAGCGCGCGGCATGCGCGATGAACGATTTACTTCGCTGAGAGTGACTGGAGATTCATCAATAACGTCATTTATAGTATATGCAACAAAGTCCATGTAGTCAGGAATGCCACGAAAAACAAGCTCGTCAAAGACTAACACTGCTTACAGTTCTGGTCAGCTGTTAAGTGTAGATTCAAGCCCTTGTCATTGCGAGAATTCAAATAATGTTATTTTTTCTCTTTATTTATTTTTGTGACCCTGACCTAGGTGCGAATAGCGACAGCATAGACCCCATAGGCATGTCATTTTCATGCACAGTGTACAAATACAAGCCGAAATACCACGGTGAAGTGTTTGGTAGCAGCTCTCTCGCACTATTTACAAGGCCTATGCATGCTAATACAGCAAATTTTTCATGGTTCCCGTGACATTGTTGTAAAATATATATTATTATCTTGTTCCTGAAGGGCAAAGCTACACAATGATGCCTTTTATACAATTATGCCGCAATACCACATCAATTTATAAAAAACTAAAACTTCAAATGCATTTTTCTCAGTTTTACGATTTTAGACGTAACACGTAGCCTTACGGGGCATTTTGACACGTTTTTATTCACTCACAAAAAGAAGTTTGATACCATCATTTTCTTTTATATGTTGTTTACAAAATTGTAATTCATGACGATTGTAAACAATACGAGGCAGAAATTTTTCAGTCACATTTGTATTCATTTATTTTACATTTGAAGTTTGTTGCGAACAACAAAATTAGCACCACCGGATATACCAGCTTTCTGGCAATCTGGATATAGACTGTTTTTGTGTTTGACATGGTGAAATCGCCAAAAAGCCCCGTAAGAAATATGTTCATTGTGTATTATAAACATTTAGTACAGTCAAATCTCATCAATTTGAACACACTTAATTCAAACTACTAGTTAATTCGAACTCATGATGAGGTTCCATCAAAGCGATGTGTATTTCAATGGGCGAAAATGCCCGGTAATTCAAACGCGCAAGCACTTGCGACGATTATTTCGAACATACCGCGCTTTGAAAATGCTATCAGCACCCTGCCTAATTCTGCGGCGGAAGCTGCGACACCTCAACCTTGCGTGCAAAGGAAATAAAAAGGAAAGAAAAGGCTGCGGTAGAATGTTTGCTCTCTCTCAAATGCCACTTGCGATGCGCCTGAGTCAAGCTTCTCCCTTTTCCGTCCCTGCCACATAAAGACCCTTCTCCTTCCAACGCCGTGCGCAGAGAGAAAAAAAAAGAACAGAAAGCTGCCGCTGGGTTGAATGAATGTGGGGTTGAAGGAAAAGAAAAAGGCACTATCTTCTGCAGTCCTTGCCCCTTGCGGGAGCATGGTTCTGCGCCCTGAGGGAGGTGGGGGGGGGTCTCACGCGCTGGTGCCTCGCTTCCCCCCTTCCCGTCCTTGCCACGTAACCCTTCTCCCTTCAATGATGTATGCGAGGAGAGCAAAAAAAAAGCTGCCGTGTAGTGTTGGCTTTCTCTCAAATGTCGATCTCCTTCTTTCCGCGTGGGAACGCCCCTTCTTTCTCGTCACGTGCTGGCCATGCTGTGGCTGCTATGCAGTCATTGTTGTCCTCTTTAGAAAGTGTCGGCGCTTGACATTTCCGCGCAACTTCTCTTGCCAGGAGAATGCTGAAGCCGAAGAAATGCTTTGCAAGCTGCGTGCGAAATTGATTGACTCGCTGCAAGGCAAACGTGTGCAGACGCGCATTCCCGATTACTTCAATTAATATCGGTCGTTCTAGCGATTTGTGAATAAATGTAAGTCTTCTGAAACTTCCCCCTCATGTGTTAGCTCAATGCACGTGCCCCACTGCACGGAGAGCCCTCCGTTTATTAAGCTTTTGTTAATTTGAACTTTCTTTATTTCGAACACATTTTCGGGCCCCTTCGAGTTCGAGTTAGCGAGATTTGACTGTATTAGTGTTTCAGGATGCGAAATTTCGGACATAATTTGACATGGTTCCTGGTTAGCAGGCCGGCATGTTAAAAAAGAAAGCTAGATGTCGACGCCATCTGTGATCTAAGCACCTAGGCCCACGTAGGTGCATCAGGGCACATACATGCACAGTTTCTGAAGCTACAGCTCATCCCTGAAGGTTTATTCTGACGAACTGGTAATGCGGCGTCTGGGGATTCTGAGCGCATGCATGGTTGTCACATCTACGACAGCACAGGCAGCATCTGTTTGTATTTGCATGGCTGCGTATGTTCCCATCAAGCATAACAGGGTGAAAATCTGTTCATAACGACCATACTCCATTACTTGCATGTTAATGAACCTTGCCCTGGACTAAATAAAAATTTACATCAATTCAATATTCGTACGAACAGAGGTTTTACTGAATGAGAAATTTTTGGGCTTTTCAGATTGAATATCCCGGTTCGACTGTATACTTTTATTTCTGTTGTTTCTCCTGCCATATCCAGCCAAATTATTACATATGCCTCACTGTACGTAGAAAAAAAACAAAACACAGAAAAAAAGATTGCAGAGGATACTTATGCCACTAACCTCTTCTTGGTGCTCTTTGAGCAGGTTGGTCAGCTTCATGTCATAGTCCTCCCGAGCCTGCTGAAACTCTGCCTGTAGTTGCCGAATCTTCTTCTGGCCCTCTGCTGTTGCTCGTTCTTGTTCCCTCAGCTTGGCAGCAATGGTGTAGGTGGTCATGTTCTCTGCCACAAGCTGCAGGAAGTAGAGATGCGTCACTCTGCAGATATGGCTGATACCTCAGTACAATGAGTACTGATATCAATTATCCATAGAAGAAAATTAGGTACCTACACTGCTACACAAAATACGGACTACTATTGCACTTTAGTCCTCCCTGATGGGGAATTTCGAAGTCAACGTACACTGCTAGACAAAATACAGACTTCTATTGTGCTTTAGTTTTCCCTGGTGGTGAATTTTGTAGTCAAACTCCTACAGTGCCGGTGGTACAAGCCAGCCAAGTGAAGGCAAATAGAAGAATACTCCAGGGTGCAGTACAAATGCACTAAATATGAACTTTGGATGGTTGCGCATCTATTCAGATCCAATGCTTTTTTATCAATCAAGAGGACGGGGAGGAGGACTACAGGGTTGCGAGTCTCACTAGGGTTCCTGCTGCCAAACAAACTTCAGACAGCACTCACCTTTATAATACATCACACTGAAACACTAGGCATAGCAATACTGAAACAAAAAGTGAATAGAGGCAATATGCACATACACAATGTTCCAGAGGCAGTTTCTCAGAACAAAACCGCTAATGCTAGAGCCATTGCACTATCATATGTAATTAAATATTCGATTTGCTAAAGGTTCAACCCTCAAAAAGGTAGCATAAAAAGTGAAATAAGTATTCATAAAATTCAAAACCACATAAATATTTGAAAAATTTACGTAAACTTTGGGAAGCTAATGTGAGTGCTTCCACTATTTTATAAATAGAGCGGGAAAACTTTGGAAGCTTATGCAATGACAAAATGTAGACCAGCATTCAATAAGGGCAAAAACAGCAGCAAAGAGAAGAGGTATTGATTGCAACGTGTGTATTGGGTTTGAAGCATGGAATAATGAGCAAGTTTTTTTGTACGATTCAGACCACTTGACCACACACACACGCACACACACACAGGATTGATTGATTAATATGTGGGGTTTTGATTT
Organism: Rhipicephalus annulatus; assembly: GCA_013436015.1. Lineage (NCBI taxonomy): Eukaryota > Metazoa > Arthropoda > Arachnida > Ixodida > Ixodidae > Rhipicephalus > Rhipicephalus annulatus. The sequence continues at coordinate 6,187 of WOVY01006151.1, read as the reverse complement.
GATATGTGGGGTTTAACATACTAAAAGCACCATATGATTATGAAGGACGCCGTAGTTGAAAGCTCCAGAAATTTCGACCACCTGGGGTTCTTTAACGTGCACCCAAATCTGATCACACAGGCCTACAGCATTTTCACCTCCGTCAAAAATGCAACTGCTGCAGCCGGGATTCGATCCCGTGACCTGCGAGTCGGCAGTCGAGTACCTCAGCCACCAGACCAAAGTGACCCCCCCCACATACACAAAAACCAACAATGTATGCCGAATGTTCTCCACTCTTCATTTTACCAATGAATCATAAATGAGCATGCATATGTGTGCTGCCCTGACACAAAGTAAATGAACAAAAAATGTAAATATAAAGCAGATATTCTCCAACAATGAAAATTTTACCCAATCTTGAGCACTACAGGTGACACAAAAATTTATTGGCAAGCACGTAGGCCCTGTACTTTCCTCATATAAATATGAAAATATATAAACATATATAAATATAGAGGGTGTCCCGCATAACTTGAGCTAAGAATTTCATAGTGAAAGGCACTTAGGAGGCGAATTGAACCAAACGCATACTACTCACACTAGCCTGTAGGTACTCTGGCTATTTTTTATTTCTGTACATACTGATTTATTAGCAATTCTTAATCGCCTATTTTTGAAGTACAGGCTGGACACACAAAATATGTGCACCGAGATGTAAAGCACTTTCAGAAAACACCTACTAAATTGTTTCCTGTACGATACGTCTCGCGCTGTTATTTTGATACCACACGATTATGAGAGACGCCGTAGTGGAGGGCTCCGGAAATTTTGACCACCTGGGGTTCTTTAACGTGCACCCAAATCTGAGCACACGGGCCTACAACATTTCCGCCTCCATCGGAAATGCAGCCGCCGCAGCCGGGATTCGATCCCGCTACCTGCGGGGCACCAGCCGAGTACCTTAGTCACTAGACCACCGGGGCGGGGCGCGCTGTTATTTTTTCCAAATTGTAAAGAAAGCCCGCGAATTGTGAAAAGAAGCTGTGTGACGACCACGAGAGCACTGCTACAGGCTTTCTTTACAACGCGAAAAAAAGAACAGCGCTAAACATATCGTACAAGAAACAATTTAGTCAGTGGTTTCTGAAAGTGCTCTACATCTCAGTGTTCATATTTTCGGTTTCCAGCCTCTAATTAAATATGGGTAATTAAAAATAAAATAATTATTATGGGGAAAAATAAAAAAAAGCCTGAGTACCTACAGGCTAGTGCGGGAAATACACGTTCGGTTCAATGCGCCACTGAAGTGCAATTTTCAAATGCTTGGCTCAAGTTATGTGGGACACCCTGTATATAAATATATAAATGAGAGAATAGTCTATCTTCAATAAAAGCACACACCATGCTGAAGTTCAAGATAACTGATGTGGTAAAGGCTAGCAGGTATACATAGTTACTAAATGCCAATTATAATTTCCAATGAACTCTTCTACCAAATCCAAGCTGGAAACATATTCTGGTCTCTTTTTCAAGGATGCATAAATTTTTTATCAACATTTTTTGGTGGAGGCCGTTCTACAATGTGAAGCAGGACGGCCAAGAAGATAAACTGAAACGAGTGCAGGAATAGGTATTTCCTTTCATCACTGTGATAGTGCAACATATTAAAAGTAAAGATTACCTGCTAGCAAAAAATTAACAAGAAACATTATTTTTTGTAAAAAAAAGAGCGACAGTGCTTTTAGTTCACTGCACAATAATTTGACGCAACCAAAGGCAGGCTCACCATCTCGAAGAGACTTCTTACGATGGCCCGGCTCTCAGTGATGTCCGTCACATTTGAGGCGATGTTTTTAGATGTCGGTCTGTGGAGAAAAGAATTGTATTTGATTCACTAATTTCTTCGCACGGATTGGTGTTCCGAAGATACTTAGGGGCTACGTGAGCTGCAATACCATAGGATCTCCGAATAATTTTTACAACCGTCCTGATAAGGGTCATAGCTGGAGGTGCAGCACACTGCGCACTTGCCCAGTGTGTCCTTCTAGCATGGGTATGCAATATTCCCCAATGTCAAGTAAAAAAATTGCCCGCAGCTTCCCTCGGGGGAACACTGAGGAGGATGCGGAGCATATAATTGGTTAACGGGGTGTTAAAGTGCGACTTACTTGGGTCGATGGCTAAATTGGTTAACGTGGTTGTGAAATGGGGTGTTAAATTGCGACTTACTTGGGTCGATGGCTAAATTGGTTAACGTGGTTGTAGGAGGGGGTGTTAAATGAGTGAACACGTACACACGTATGCGAAAGGGCGGCGCTGGTCGAAGGGACGTCGATCATTGTGTTTGTGGATTCGTTGGCACTCATTTCACGGCGACTTCGGACGTCGACGCGCCGTACAAACCAACGGACGAGCGGCAACTGAGCGATCGAGCGCCGACCTTGAGTATATATACAGCGCGACGGGGCATGCGCTGTCAGCTGTCGAATGTTCTCGAAGGAGAAGCGCGCGCGCGGCACAGATGGCGACGGTGCGACGGCGCATGCGCTGTCAGCTGTCGAATGTTCTCGAAGGAGAAGCGCGCGCGGCACAGATGGTGGGCGACGGCGCGACGGCGCATGCGCGCGCGTCAGCTGTCGAATGTTCAAGAAGCGGTGCGGACGGCGCGGACGGCGCACTACAAGGCGCGAGTATAAGATGCTTCCGCATCTAAAATGATGTTAATGGGTCAGCTGGCATGTGCATTATGGCTCTTGAACATTGAATCAACTGCCAAGGGCCAATTTACGACCAAACCGAGGAAGTTATTGCACATAAGTAACCGCAGGCACTGGACGGTATTCCTGATAGAAATCAAATGCACAAAGAAAGTAAATTGAGCGAACTAGAGTGGCCAAGACAATGAGTGATGTTACAGAAGTCTGGTCACAAAACTTTTCCTTTCGCAACAGCCTTAGACTAAGGTGGAAGCCATTTCAGTCAATGTATTAATCTTACCCTCCGAAAGCTTTCTGCTGCTCATTTTTTGAACTACACCCAAACCTCATTATAACAAAGCTGTATTTTGCACAAAAATACATTTGTTATATCCGAAAATTCGGTAGATAGATTTATATGTAGAGTTTTAAGTTTCAAAACCACCATACCGATGTAACCATGAATATCCTCTGGCTGTCCATTATAAATACAAATATACGGTCGTATAGATATCCAACACAGATAGCCAATGGACATACTGTGAAAAAGCCATTTCTTGTGTGGCTGTTTTTTTGAACGTCCGAATTGGATGTCTGACCGAACATTAAGCTTGGAACGTTGACTGGCTGTCCATATAAGACATGCCAAGGATATGTGCATTTGCTTATCAACTATTGTAAAATTAGAATGTAGTGAAATATATTTGATCTGCATAATCCCAGATGAGAACATTTAAATTTTGGCACACACACGCATTTGAACCCAGGATTCCAAATAATTTTGCTTCTCGAGGCAAAAAAACCTGATTGATCCAACAAGCGTTTCGTATGTCATAAGAAACCATGTATTTAGTGTTACTATTATGGCATGTGAACTGACAAAAATGCGGATCGAGTACGTCATAGCAGTCGTCATGTAGGCAAACTTTCATGTGCCAGCCTCGACACTTTTCAACAAGCGGTGCACCACAGTTGCTCAAACTCCTCAAACGTGGACCACCGTCGCAACAGTTTGACGACTTAGTTCAGCAACCAACCCGAGTTTGTGGCAATTCGTCCTCTCTACTTGACCTTGTTTTCCTGCCCAGATCTTTCGAAAAGTACCACGTGTCTGTGGAACACGGTTTCTCAGATCACAAAATTGTTTTTTGCATCCATTTCCCTTCATTACAAAAATGGAAAAAGTGCCCAGCTCTCAAAAAAGTGAAAGATTTTGCAAAATCTAATGACACTGCAATTACTGAGTATTTAGAAAATACCTGGCCAAGTTTCAATGATCCACGATGTTGAAGTCCTTTGGAATAAATTTAAAAAATATGTGTTTATTCTGTTTGCGAAACTTCGTACCCGATAAAGTTAAGAAGACCGCTAAATATACGCCCTGGATATCTAGATCTATAATTCACCTTAAAACGCAAAGCCAAGCGCTTACGAAAAAAACGTACAGCGCCTCAACAACTCGCCGAAATTCGTGCTACCCTTTTCAATGCTATTACTCGTGCCAAAAATTTCTACTTTAACACTACTTTACCGAACTTCCTAAGAGAGGAACCACATAAATTCTGGAACTTTATTAGACAGCGCAATGAAAACATAACTGAAATTTCAGTCGACGGCTCTAAATTGACTAATCCTCGAGCAATCGCGAATCACTTCAATTTGTTTTTCCATAGCGTATTTCGCAGTCTCAGTTGAAACAGAGTAATTCAATAGCTTCATACCCTGATGTCAATATTGTTTCGCACAATGGTGTCTTAAATATGTTTACTTCGATTAAAAAACAAATCGACGCCAGGGCCCGATTGCATCCCGAACGCATTTTTCCGTCGTTATGCTGAAACTTTGACGAAATTTCTTGTACTTATTTTTGAATCTTCTCTTCGTACGGCCACGCTACCTTCTGATTTTAAATAGCCCGTATCGTACCTATTCCCAAAAAAGGCGACCCACTCTTAATTCCCAGCTACAGACCCATATCTATGTTATCATCCGCCTGTAAGTTACTCGAACACGTTGTTTCTACGTTCATTACACAATTTTTAGATACCCATCAAATCCTTTCTCCATTTCAACACGGGTTTCGCAAGGGATTCTCGACCGTCACTCAACTACTTACAGTTGTTCACCACGCTTCTTCAGTTCTTGATAAGGGGGGACAGGTTGACCTCATACTCTTAGATTTTAGTAAGGCTTTCGATCGCGTATCGCACGACAAATTAATCGATAAATTAGTTCAAATCGGGCTTCCAGTGTTCATCGTCTCTTGGCTAACTGCCTATTTAAGTAACCGTAGAAAGTACGTCGACATTAATGGAAGCACTTCTGACGCTCTCCCTGTTACGTCTGGCGTACCGCAGGGAAGTGTGCTAGGCCCTTTACTTTTCCTTATTTTTGTAATGACATTGTTAACGTTATAAACAGTCCGGTCCAAATACGTCTTTTTGCAGATGACTGTATACTTTTAATGAAATTAATTGCATCGAGGACCAACTTGCGTTAAACTCGGCGTTAGAAAACGTTGCTTCTTGGAGTAAAACTACAAACATGCAGTTAAACCATGACAAAGCAGTTACCTACCTCCGAATGGACTAGAAGAAACACCCCCTTGAATTCTCTTATTGTACTTGTGACCAAACCGCTTAAGCAAGTAGATGAACACAAATATCTTGGGCGTAACATTAACCAGTACCTTAAGTGGAACTCTCACATAACTAACATATGCGCTGCCGCTTTCCGTAAACTTTGTTTATTACGACACCAAACTCAAAACCGCCTCCCTCTGAGGTTAAATACTTAGCATATACTTCTATAATTAGACCTAAACTTGAATATGCCTGCGTTATTTGGGATCCTCGACACTAAACCAATATCGAATGCCTCGAAAGAATCAAAGAAGGGCCGTCCGCTTTATTTATGGTAATGTACGGTCCAACAGACTCCGTTTCTTTTCTGTTCTGCCAGATAAAAAGACATGGTATCCCAACATTAGAATCACGACGTAAATCATTTAGGCTAAAGTTACTGTACCCAAATCGTTAACCGGAAGCTCTTATTTGATCACAGCCCCTACATTAGGGCGCCTGGAAACACGGTGCGGTCGTCATTCACACTCACTTGCCCTTAACTCCGTATTTCTGCAAAACTAATCTCTCTTCAAATTTTCGTTTTTTCCCGCGCACAATCTGTGAGTGGAACAATTTACCGTTCCCGCCCTGCTGTCGACAGATTCTATTGACGTACATGTTTTGCTGAGGATGTAAAAATGTTCTGCAGTTTTTTTTTCTCTTACTTCAAGTGCCATGTTGTTTTCCCTTTGTTTCCTTTGCGATTCACGCGATCCCACTTAAATCATCGCTGTTAAGATAAGTTTGGTTGCGTTGTTGTTGTAGTGTGTGTGATGATTGAATTATTGTACGCTGTGTGTGTGTTTTTGGCTGTTTGCCTTACTGCCTGTACCATTCCTGCTTGGGCTCCATGCCTGCAGTATCTTGTAAATAAATAAATAAATA